>JAHDVE020000925.1:0-286524 GCA_022606495.2 Halesus radiatus
GGATACAACCGGCCCACTCCGGACAGCGGTGACTTGTGCTGTGCTGCGAGCGCCGAGCGGCGTGCTTTGTGCGGTAAGCGCCTGAGCGGTGAGCGCTCGCATCGCGGGGCCCATGTAGAAAGGGATGCGCAGGCCCGGCCGGTTGTACACCGGCCGTTTCAATCATGATTAATGTTGTCATTAATTATTCAAAACAGTAGATATACGGTCAAATTCTAACTGGAACGTGGCAAGTTGATGGGAGCGTGGAATTGTATTATGATTAAATCACCTAGGCACTGACGTAAGAATTAAAAGACTTGTCCTAAGTACGATTTCGATGGCTGGAGACAAAGGTCACGCGACACCCATTTTAGCACCAGCTTAGTTAGCACTGCCGTCCAGATTTGTGTCGCGTGATTTTGACTGCGGTAAGCAAATTACAAAACATTTATAAAAAGAGTCAAACTAAATACTCTAACATAATATTCGGTTTTGTGAACAAGGCGAACCATTTTACTAAGTTGCTGTTTTGCTTAAATTTCTACCCCTTGCGTGTTAGGGCATCTCTATGTATTATTTTCTCTGTTCTATGATAGAAAAAAATGCTTATGTATGTAATTTCACTAACTGAACTAAAATCATCACGCCACACCCCCACAGGGTAAGCCAAGAGGATAGACTGCCACACAACTCTGTTTTGGAACACACTCCTTGCTTCATTCAGATTCATACATCGTCTCATACATACTCATATATTATTCAGACTCTTGACATGATCCGACTGAAGCATTTGTATTAAAGCTAAACAAAACGTAATACGCGCTCACAGATGACGCTAATTTAAATATTTTAGAAAAGAAAAAAAAAAAACACTTTTAGCAAGTAATGCTTTTAAATATTGAAATGAATTGTTTGTTGGCTGGTATACACAAGGAATATTAAATTAAATAAATTGTTACTATAGATTTAAAGCTAGAGTCCTTAAAGAAATACTATATAACATATTCTTGTAAAACTACAATAACAATTTATTTAATTTCATATTTAATTCATTTTTAAAGGCGAAAAAATGTGACGTTACTGGGGTTCTCCGATCCAAGGTAACATTGCACGTGGTTTTGTGTGTGTATTATAAATTATGGCAAGTTTTTGTAATTATGTAAAAATATTAACAGAGTTAATAGATTAGTTAAAATATTGCTTGTGTAACCCGCCAACAAACAATTCATTTCAATATTCAAAAGTGAGTGTTTTTTTATAAAATATTTTAATTACCGCCATCTAACGCGAATCACGTTTCGTTTAACCTTAAATAATATTTTTTAAGAGGAGAGAGTAAAATATTGATTTAAAAAAGTTTTTTTTTAAATCATTGAACTATGCTGTTTTATATCAAACCAGTATTACAAAAATGCGTCGAGTTGATTCATAACTCCATGAATAATCTAAATTATTTTCGTTCAGATCAAATAGCATAATCTGTTATTAAAAGAAGATTAAAATTTAAAAATATTATGCAACAATAAACTATTTTTAGTCAATGAAGATAATCCGGAGTTAACATGTTTTTAAAGTTATTCAGACTGGAATGTTGTAGTTTCCATTGCTTTTAATAATTATTTTTTACGCTTAAAAGAAATACACAATCTGAATAAGTCCAGAATAATAATTATACATATTAACCTGCGCGCAGACAACACCCGACTGATTTGGCACTTCAATGGCACTTAACGGCACCGGCCCGGAATATTGCGATAGAATGCCTAAAAGAATTGCGAAACCTGACGTATGATATCGATGAAAATAGCTTAAAGTGAACTGGTCTCATTAGCTCAGTTGTTAGAGCGATTGTCCCGGTGAGACGGAGGCCCTCGGTTAGATTCCCAGATGCGACTGATACCTTTTTAATTTCTGTGGTTTTTTTCGGTTTCGTGTTTCATTTAGGATTTGTGAATGTTATCTTCTTCCAATGATTAAATTATTCATTACGTTTCAGAGAATTGCGAAATCTGGATAAGTCCAGAATAATTTGGGAAAGGCCTGTGCAAAGGTAATAAATGTGATGCCATGATTTTAGCGCGTAATTTTCATTGACATAGTTAGGGAAAATAAAACCAATGAAGATGTTTACACGAAATATTTAATGAATAGCACTAAACTAATTTAAGCTAGCCAAAAACTAAGAACTGCATAGTGTTAATAGCAAAATCAACGGCAACTATCACCTTGAAAAGATAAATTGACAGAAGTGCGTTGTGGACAGTGTTTAGGACATTGTATACGACAGTGATTTAATGGTAACTAAATCGTTTAGTTAATGTCAAGTCACTGTCTGAGTGTGGAGTATGTAAAAGTGGTAAGTATTAAGTTATGTAGCTTAAGTAGCAATTGAGTTAACTGGAATACAATCTTTCTTTTTTTTTCGGTTTACTACCACCTTCCACCGCTGTACGCGCATCATTGTAGTTAGGCGGAGGTTAGGTCTCTGTGCTGTCGATGTTTGGACACGCAATTTCTACTTAATCATCCGAGTTCACAAGTAGGTGGGGGCTATTGCCGCGCTGTTCGGACACGCACTCAATCAAGTTTACTAAATCTCTACTTAGTTACACGCATCGAAGGCACTCTCAGGACAATGATTTAGTTACCACTAATCATTGCCCTGAGCACCGTCCTTGTGTAAATTTTAAAATATAGCCAAGTTCTCTCTCTTCAATAAATGTGAAATCACTTTGTGGTGTTATTTTAAATAAAAAGAATGGGAAATATATACTGTGTATCCTAATGAGGGAAGTCTCGATTCTGAAACATGTTGATATTTATATATTAAAGAGTGATTTTAAAAAAATATTTACCATTCATTTTAATCGTTTTTTTTTTTTAAATATTTTTCGTATTCAAGTTTAATTTGTAAACAATTAAATTGATCGGTTTGAGGTACGAAATAAAGAAGAATACAAGAAATGCCATGTGGTCGTGACCCAAAAGCCTGGCCAATAGGGTCTTAAATTTCAAAGACAGTACTGTGCTTCATTATTGTTATGGAATTCAAACGGGATGGGATGGCGATATGCAATGTCAGAAAAGTGTAAGAGAGACAGAGTGAGGGTATTAAGTCAGTTGCGACATTGGTTTCCATTAAAATCTACATGGAAAATATTTCTAGTGCAAATTTTCAATTATGTGGTTTGAGGCTTAGAAGATAAATAGAGATAAAGAGATAAATAGAGATAAAGAGATAATAGAGAAAAAGATATAAATAGAGATAAGGAGATAAATAGACATAAAGAGATAAATAGGGATAAAGAGATAAATAGAGATATATAGATAAATAGATATAAAGAGATAAAAGGAGATACATAGATAAATAGAGATAGGTAGATAGAAGTGTATTGTGGGCGTGTCCGTGTGTCAGAAGGTGAGTTGAATTTTTCCTTACTTCTGGTGAAATCAGTTTTCTTTAATAGATCACACTCTAGTGATTAATATTAAGCGAAAGTGAATGGTAGAAGCCGTAATCAAATACATTCTTGAGTCGGATTATGTCAAGAGACAGAATAACAGAAGAGTATACTGTAAGAGACAATGTATGACTGGGAATGAAGCAAGGAGCGAGTGCCAAGACAGAGTCGTGTGGTGGTTTTCTTCTCTGCCTACACCTCTGTGAAAATGGTAGTTAGTTAATTTAATTTATCAAAGAAGAAAAAAAAAACATGTGTAAAAAATGAGATTCCTTTTTGTGTGGTCTTTTTTATTGACAATATATTATTACACATCATTAATCCGCAAAAAATATTTTAACCAGCAGTAATAAACTGGAGATTACAATAATTAATTATGTAATTATGCATTCTAATTATAAAGCTGGATTTTTCGACCAAAACAATTTAATATTATTCCACTTGAATATAATATAGTAATTATAATCACTTGAAAGCAGTGAGTTATCGTTTTTAGTTGAATTACAGGTAAAAGAAATATTTTCAACTAGATTTAACTGGATTAGTCCTGGTTTTCGACGGTAAATTCTTTGTTAACGATAAGGGACTGAAGGCCAGTGGAAAAATGTGTTTTTTTAGCATAATAGAATCAGTTTGAGGCCATTTTGCTATATTAGGTTTGGGTGTTTAATTCTCATAACATTTTATAACCATCAAATCATCGATCAGCGCCATTTTGAATTTTTTTGACAATTGAACGGTCCTAAATCGGAAAGTAATGCCATTTGGATATTTTTGGCAACCTCAAATGTAAATGTCGCCGTCAAGCGTGAGAGTCGTCCAAATTTGACGTGGGCCAAGAATCGTCGGTAAGGCGATATAGTTGTCTGAAAATCTGAAAAAGTCTCAAATGCTGTGGATTTTTTTACACTGTAGACCAGAGACTCCAAATGTGGGCAATATCGCCCTCCCCCAAGGGGCGTTGGAGAGATCCAAGGGCGGTTACTGTGAAATAATAATGAGAATTATTATCTCACAGTCACAGTGTACACATTTAGATTTCATCGCATTGTTGCATAAGAAGAAACGAGGGGGGCGCCGATAAAAAATATAGTCCAAAAGTGGGCGGTGAGATAAAAATTGAGATGCCAATATCCTCTGCAACTTCCCTAATAGTGATTCAACGATTTTCCAAAACCATTTTCTCCACTGTTTCGATGTTTTCTTCGTTTGTTGACGTGGTTGCAACTCCAGGACGCCCATCGTCACTAACATCTTCGGCCTTCTGTAAAGCGCTTGTACCACTTATAAACACTTTTTTGAGACAAAGTAGACTCGCCGAATGCCACAGTCAACATTTTAAGTGCGTTGGAGCACTTTATTCCATTTTTAACACAAAATTTAATACATATTCTTTGATCCATTTTTTCCAAAGTAAAAAATCGAAGAACACACAAAAACGTGACTAACCTTTCCAGTTGTCAAAAACAAACCACTAATCCAAAATGGCTAATAATGCTAACATATGATAAACATATGTGTACCAACATAACAAAACAAAAAAATCGATAATCGAATGTACACAGCCCGCGAAAATTCAAAATTCACCTTTTCTTTTGAACAAACCTCATATATAGGATGGGCCACAAGTTTTGCAGTTTTGATATCGCTTCTGTGGGGGAACCAGAGGGGGAAGAGAGCGTGGTAAGCGGCATGCAGGAGCCCAGTTCTTGGAAATTTAGTTGCCATAAATCGCTGCATGGAGGAACATCGCACATTCTGTGTAAAACAGTTTTACAAAACTTACGATTCCTACGTGATGGTTAACGAGAAGTCCGGGTTTGTCGATTCGCAAGCGTTCAGCTGCTTTGGCGATGCCCAGATCAACTTTATGTTGAATATTGAAATTGTATTTACGATTGGACCCTTATAAGATCCATTTGGTACAGGAATTAAGATGAAATGATTTGATTTTATGGAAAATATTCGGTGACACAATGTTTGAAAGATTCCCCAGTTTCAAAAATATATTGTTTTCACGGGGGTTCCCCTTTAACTTGAACGGGCAAGTTAATAAACAAAATTGTAAGCTTTGGGGCAAGGAAAACCCTAAAATAAAACACTGAACGGCTCTCCATTCTCCAAAAGTGATGGTTTGGGTGGCTATGTCATCAATTGGCATAATCGGACCATACTTCTTTGAAGACTCACGTGGCAAATCTGTCAATGTTAATTCTGTCGAATTTGTCAAGATGTTGAAAGAATATCTTCTACCAAAGTTACAGCAAATACCTGTGTACAATACCAGGACTTGGATGCTGCAAGATGGGGCAACCTGCCATACATCCAATGTGACTATACCAGTGATGGAAGAAATTTTCCCCGAAAAACTGATTTCAAGAAGAGGTGACATCCCATGGCCCTTGCACAGCTCACACCCTCTAATTTTTTTTAATGGGGTCATCTCAAAAGTCAGTTTTACATGAATAAATCAGCCACAATATTCCGACGAAAATATTTCAATAGTTTGCCGATATCCCATGCGCCATGTGTTTAAGAATTTAAAAATATCTTGGCACCAGATTCAAGGAATGCCGACGTCGCGATGGTGGATATTTAGACATTATTTTTAAGAAATAAAATTCCAGTTTGTCTACTTTTAAAAAAATAAACATTCATTTTCACATGACTTGTAGATTCCTACAAACTTATGGCCTACCATGTTAGACTAGTTGCCGTTGAGGGGTGTTTTCGGAGCACTGTTCACACGACTCAACCTCGTATCTGCATTAACGTTTTTCTCAGGAGACGAAAGAAACTGTCTATTTTGTCATATAATATTTTTTTAAAGTATTTTCTTTATTTAATTAATACTTACTTTAATATGTAATGTGTTAATTAAATAAAATAAATAATTGCTTTTTCAATAAATGCAAAAGCAATTTGTAGTGTCATTTTTAATCAAATTTAAAAGATGCCCGTGATAGGGTGAAACAGGTCTGGTTGAAAATAAACAAGTGGAAAAAAGTTACAAAGGTTTTTTTAATTTAAAAAAATCATTTTAATGGTATAATTAACATGTGAATAAAATGTTAAAAAGAAAACATGAATGGTTTTGAACTTATTAAATACTAAAAAATCATCTTTAAACGGCGGTCTAGACTCTAGACAACAATACTGCCTTAACGAAGGCCAGTGTTAGAACCGGAAACTCTCAAAAAATTCAAAATGGCGCAGATGGCCAATTTGAGATGATGCGGAATGTGAAGACAGTTCAAACACCTAGGCCTAATTTAACCATTTCCTTCATATACTTTATTATTCTCCAGACACCGAATAAAACTGAACAACTGGGCTGTTATGAATCACAATCGGCTGTAAAGGGGCCGCCATACCAAGTTAATATGATGCAAAAGCAAATTCAAGTACGTAATACCCCGTTATAGCAAACTGTCGTACAACATTAGTTAGAAGAAAATTAGAATTTGGGAGTGTTATATGCAATCCACATTGCCTCATTACGTGAAATATGCAAAAAAACTATTGAATCTGTACATAAAAAAAAACTGAGACTATTATCCTTCAGAGGATAAAACGCCTCACTCCAATCTTACGAGGAATGACTTCAATTCTTTAATCTTCTTACTTTGGAAAAAAAAGACAGTCTGCTGACTTGATATGCTTATAAAAAATTTATTCACAACAAGCTCTCAACTAATTTTTATTTAATTAATTTGTGCTGTTTCACAATTAATTAATTAAAAAATAATGTGTAGTATATTTGTGCACGTTCCAGAGTGGAAGATACTCTCAGTATCGCCCTGGTGAAAGACCACCATTCAGAATTGAAACGTTGCTTGAAATGGCTTTTAGCCGTGTTTGGTGACCAGATCTGAATAGCCAGGCATTTCCCCCCACCTTCCTCTTCCCCTTCTCCTTCCCCTCCCCTATACCTTCAGCCTCACAACATTTCCCTATTGGGGATGCCATAGTTTCACTGGCTCCAGACGGTTGGGAGCAGTTGAGACTCTTGTGCGGTATTCATGTAAAAAAAAAAAAAAAGCTCTGAACCTCTCATTGTCTAAGTAGTATTCACATCAAAGTTCCCAATAGACGCTATTAAAGGAGACATAACACATTTTATCTCGAGAAGTTATTTATAATAACAATATTGTCCATTTCAATCCAATGTCTCGAAGGTGTAGATTGTACAATGATATAGAATGTGACGATATAGACATCTTTATAAACAACCTCGTTTAATAAAATACTGGTATTTTTTAAAATACAGCCTGCATTGTCGAGGGGTAAGGGTCTCGACTACGAATCCGAAGGTCACGGTTTCAAATCCCGTCGTGCGCAAGTAAATTTTATTTAATTAATTTGTGCCGTTTCACAATTAATTCATTTCAAAATAATAAATAAGTACATTTGCGCATGTTCCAGAGTGGAAGATGGTCTCAGTATCGCCCTGATGAAAGACCACCATTCAGAATTGAAACGTTGCTTGAAATGGTTTTCAGCCGTGTTTGGTGACCAGATCTGAATAGCCAGGTATTTCCACACCTTCCTCTTCTCCTTCTCCTTCCCCTCCCCAATACCTTCGGCCTGACAACATTCCCCAATTGGGGATGCCATAGTCTCACTGGCTCCAGACGGTTGGGAGCAGTTGGGACTCTTGTGCGGTACTCATATAAAAAAAAAACTTTCTTTATTTTTTCTCCTCTTTTTGTATATGTATCTTATATTATGTTTTATGTTACGGTTTTATTAGAAATGTTGTAACACAGTTTATTTTTTTTTCTTCTCTTTCTGTATCGTATATAATGTTTTATATTCTATTTCGCTTATTTCTTTTTATTATTTAGCATCTCTATCAAGTGATATTAAACCAGAAACTATGCATCCTGTGAACATATTTAACTGGAATGTTAAAATGTTGTCCGTAAAAAAAAAAAAAACACCGATGTTTGGTGGCTCTTATCCATTCGAAACCTGCAGTTTATTTCAAATAGTCAGTCCATCTCATCTGTGGGCGAAATGGGCTTTGCTTCCGAGGATGTCATAATCAAATGTAACCAAAAAAATTTTTTTACTGGAATGTTAAAATGTTGTCCGTAAAACAAAAAAAACACCGATGCTTGGTGGCTCTTATCCATCCGAAACCTGCAGTTTATTTCAAATAGTCAGTCCATCTCATCTGTGGGCGACCTGGGCTTTGCTTCCGAGGATGTCATAATCAAATGAAACCAAAAAAAAATTTTACTGGAATGTTAAAATGTTGTCCGTAAAAAAAAAAAACACCGACGCTTGGTGGCTCTTATCCAACCGAAACCTGCAGTTTATTTCAAATAGTCAGTCTATCTCATCTGTGGGTGACCTGGGCTTTGCTTCCGAGGATGTCATAATCAAATGAAACCAAAAAAAAGAGTTAATGTTACTCACCATTGCTCGGGAGAGTACGGCTGGCCAGTCGAAAGCCCAATTGGAGAGAACACGGCATCATTTGGAAGCTGCGAAAAAGAGATAAATATAAAATATATACCAACTGTATCCAATCACCAACATCAAAATCGAAGATTTGTTATATTTACCAATGCCATCTTACAAACTAATGATATTGGTGATTGGAACACCGATAAATCATTGCCATACTGCAAAAAACTGAATAACTGCAAAAAAATCTAAATGTGAGTTTTTGTATAATTGAGTTCCAAAAAATGTTTCGCATGTTTAATTGATATCAGCTGACTAAGTTGAGTATTTCGGTTTTTACGCATGCTACTTTATTTTTCATTTTCAAAATTACAAAAAATATATTTTTTTATAGACCAGAGACATTTTTATAATGCCAAATATTACAAATTTTATAAAAAAATAAGACCTTGTTGTAATTCTATTTTTGAAACTGGTAATACATGGTGGAATTCCATTATAATGACTAAACAAAAGACACTTTTTTAAACTCTATTCCACTTTTATTTTTGACCGTGACCGGTTTCAGCCTGTGACAGCTATCACAGCTTCAGACTGGTACAATTAATTCTTAAACTATGAGTTACATACAATTTTGGGTATCGGGGGTAACAAATCATGATTTTAGTGAGATTATTATATTTTTCAGTATTGCCAAGGCACAGTAAGTGGAATAGAGTTTAAAAAAGTGTATTTTATTTAATCACTATAATAATTCCTTAAAGAGATTTTTTTTAGTTTTTTTTTACATGAATACCGCACAAGAGTCTCAACTGCTCCCAACCGTCTGGAGCCAGTGAGACTACGGCATACCCAATTGGGGAATGTTGTGAGGCTTAAGGTATTGGGGAGGGGAAGGAGAAGAGGATGGTGGGGAAATACCTGGCTATTCAGATCTGGTCACCAAACACGGCTAAAAGCCATTTCAAGCAACGTTTCAATTCTGAATGGTGGTCTTTACCAGGGCGATACTGAGAGTATCTTCTACTCTGGAATGTGCGCAAATATATTACATCTTATTTTTAAATTTATTAATTGTGAAACAGCACAAATTAATTAAATAAAATTTACTTGCGCACGTCGGGATTTGAACCCGCGACCTTCGGATTCGTAGTCAAGAGCCTTAACCCCTCGATCATGGAGGCCGTCAAAGATGTTTAAAAAAAAGCAAAATCTTTAAATCGCTCTCCTGTATAATTTATCATTTGTCAGTTATACAGTTTTAGCAGTACAGCGACGATATATCTCTAACGGAATCTGTTTGACCGTAATGAACATGTCCGTAAAGACAATATTGGTAAATTACTGTTTGTAATTGTCAAAATGGGAACAAGCTGCGCCCTTTTTTTACGTTGTTAATGAGGTTGCCATTTATACTTTCTGGATCAGGTGCAAGTTATAAGTCTGAACTTAAATTGTATACATATCGTGAGCGTACAACGAAAAGTGACCAAGTCAAAGTCATTGTTTTATGAGGAGATTGAGGATTTTTGCATGGATGCAGGTTCGTAATTAGAATATATATTTTTTAAATAAAGTATATTTTAATAAAATTAATAATAAATATTTTGTGTACACCACTGTTTATTATATAAATTTCAACATGTTTCGGAAGCGACGCTTCCCTCATGAGGATACACAGTATATTGAGGTGATTTTTCGCCCTTGAGGTGATTTTTCACAAAAACGGCGCTATACAAATCATCCAACTATTATTATTATTATTGATGAAAAAAAAACAAAGGACTTCAGTCTTAGTCTGCCAACTGACAGGGATCTTGACTTGCCACTTTTCATTGTATGCTCACGATATGTAAATAGGTATGTTTAAATTATTATTATAAAAGTGAAAAAATAAATCTAAAATAGCCGAAATCAAGGTTGTTCTCTTGAGAACAGGACTTTAGAAAAATCATGAAGATTACTATGTTAAAATGTCACGGCAAGCACTTACGATCAACAATAAATCAAAATCATTGAGGAATTAATTTACTACTGACATCTGTGATAAAATATTAAAAAAGAAACATTAGGATATTAATTCTCTAATGACATCTGTAACTAGAAATACCAATCCTTGAGATATAAGTTACTGACATCTGTGATTGAGTATCAAAATAAATATGGTAATAATATTGACATCTATGGTAACATGTCAAAATTATTGTATCTTAATTTCCTAGTGACATCTGTGATTCATATTTCAAGGTTTTAAACTAAGCCGAGAATCAAACCTCATTACTTTAGGACATAAATAATAATAAAGGATTCAGCTCACATCTGTGAAGACGGTACACTCATAGCTGGGCTGGTATTTATCCCGTTCACACTCCGGGCGGCGGAGGATCTTCTCTCTGTCCTGCTTGTGCTTGCGGTCCGCTCCCTTAAGCTTGAAAACCTGGAAAGGGATGGCAATATTTAGTAGGAACAAACTATATTTTTTTTTTTACAATGAATGTATTTCTACCAGAAAAGATGTTCTGGATAATGGAAGATTTGTATAATCTAGAAGAAAAAATAACAATATGACTTTACACATATAGAAAATCAACTCTGCGGCTATATATCAAGAGTCCCTTAAGGGCCCTCCTCATTAGTGACCAAAATCAAACAAAATCTATGATTTAATCAAAGACATATAAATCGCTATAAATTGAAAAAACCTGAGGTAAGTTTATTCCCATATATTTTTAATTGATTTCCATGTTCTAATTTATATTGAAAGATTCCCAATCAGAAACAAAATTTTGCATGATAAGTGTATAGTAACCAGATCTGAATAGCCAGGTACTTCTCAATATTTTATCCCCATCTCCTTCCCATCCCCACTCCGTCCAGCTTCACAACTTTTGAGATGCCATGGCTTTGTGCAGAATCTTTACAGTTACAGGTCTTAGTTATAAGTCGCTAGCTATGTAAGTCTTAGATGTAAGTCACTAATTATAAGTCTGAATTAGGTATTTTCTAGTTATAAATCTTAGCTGTAAGCCATTAATAATAAATCTAAGATGTAAATTATTATATATAAGTCTAAGTGAGAAGGTATACGTTAGATAAATTATGTTGTAAAACGCCCTTGAGGTGATTTTCTTACAAAAACGGCGCTATAGAAATAATCCATATATTATTATTATTATAACTTTTTTAAAGTACGATCTTTTACCTTAATTTGGCAAGCAGCAGCGTGCAGCCTGCGGTCCATCTGCGGGGGGCCCTTGGAAGCCCCTGTGCCCGGGGGCCCTTCCCCTGGCAGGAATGTCTCTACCTGGATGCGGAAGGGGACCCCTTTCTCGCCACCGTGCTTTTTTGCAGTGAATTCCGTGGAAATGCAGTTCACCTGAGGAAAATGGCATAGTGTTAACCCTTTGTATGCGTTCAGCTTAAATTCGAGTCCCACTAAAATATCTTACTTCGGGTGGAAGTGGGAAGTGATCAAACACTTTACTTATGGAACACCAATACGCCGTATGGCGCATGCACATTATTCCGTTGAATGCCAATGCGCACTATGTAGCCGATTCGGAATGGTCACGTTCTCAAGGGATTTAGAGCTATAAATGTGTTTGTACAATACTCAAATAAAATTTATTCAAATGGCAAATGAATAATACTACGTTTGAAATATTCTTGCTTCTCGTTTGTCACATGTGCCAACTGAAAAAATATATAATGTCCTGTCGCCACGAAAAATATTTTCGGTTTTCAAAGTCATTGTGAAGGGCATATATATAGTTAACTTTATGGAAAAAATACTAAAACTTTTGTTTTGTAACATGTGACAGATTTTTTTTTAATTTAAATATATGGAGAGCTATTCTGTGGAAACCACTTATGATATACGTATACTTACATACAATTTTTATAAATACATAACACACTATCTGGTAAGACGGTACTATATACAAAAGCATCATTTTGCAAAAAAACAAGTGAGTAATGACGAAATTACACTCAGCTGGCACACGGCGCAGCAAACGTGGAGAACACTTCACTGGTTTTTCGCGATTTCTAAGCTCGAAAATCCGGCTTTCGAATGGTTAATTCTGTTTTTGTACAGGGATGTGTTCTACAGAACATAGCAAACCAAAAAAAAAACTGTTAAAATAAGGTATTATGATGCATAGGAAAATGGGAGATAGGTTCGATTGTATAAAAATCACCCTAGAATTGTTTATTCCTATACTATTATTACATAGTATATGCATGGATGTGGGATAAATCTAGGATTCTAATAAGAATGGATATTTTTACCATTTGATGGCTATGCAAAAAAACAGAATTGACTGTTCCGAAACTCTTCTTGAACAAAAAATCTATTGGGGGCATCAGTTATCTTTTAAATCAGTATAGATCACGAATCTAGATTATGTCGGTACTTTCAGTTCTTGGAAATACCTTAATGTAAACACCGGCTTCCTTGACAGGGTCCCAGTATAATTCTACGGTGTTGAGAAGAGGCTGGTCAGAAGGCTGCGATACATGGACCAGACCATACGATAGTGGAACATCCACCTGTAAATAAATAAAATAAAACACATTAAGACAGTTATTGTAGTGAGGAAATATAAACACAAAGTACTACAATGTGAAGTTGAAGTTGACAGTGTGCCAGTAACCGAAGAATGAAAAATATAAAGATTGTTAACTGTTCATTAAAAGTGAAACAAAGGGGAAATGAAGAACGGGTAGACAGATAATGTCTTTGCTAAAATACAATCTTTTTCAACTGTTTGTCCAAAGTGAAACTAAACGAAAACGAAGTATCTGTAGACAAAAAAAAGGCCTGGAAGCATCGATTTATCACTACCAGATTTGGCGTGTCACACAAATAATCACAACAATTTTGGCCCACCTATGAATAATTTCATAACACAACTATCTATTGAATTCCGTTGCCTCGCTTGACTAACACTAGGACGCTTCGTTCCAAAATAACACAGAGTGCAAAGTTAACCCCAAATCTCATGATGTAATTTGGTCATGTCATAGGAAGCTAGAAAGGCGCTCATCACCCCATATCACAAGTTTGAAGTTAAAACTTAAGATCCCAACCTCATGTAAAACTTTGTCGCCGTGCTGTATGCAAAGCTATTGTTGAGCGTGAACTTTGTGATAAAACTACTGTTGTAATATGAATGCGTTCATACGTCACAAACCCATACACCCCCATACAATAAAGGCTTGAAGAAATTTAACACTTTATCATATGTTAGTTTTTTTAAACACTCGCTCGAAATGATCTGTGATTTATGTATATATATTTTTTTAAGTACATATTCATATTGCTGATTAAATTGTCAATAATAGAGTCTATGATAGTCTCTATCTAAAATATCTCAACTGTCTCAATTTTGTGTTTGAAAGATGATCTCGATAAAGTTAACCATTCTGTTGACGTGAACTTGCTGGAAGACAAATTTAGACCAACAAAAGGTAACAAGTAATGTTTGTTGCGATCTTTTGACTGCGAGATAATGCACTTTCTTTTTGATAAATACTTTCGGGAACCCATTCATTTTGGTTCTGGCGTCATTTTTATGATCCACATGCCCTATCTAGATATTGTTAGTCGATGCCTGGAACACTTTAGAATGACTGCCTATAAATAAAAACGATTGTCATGACGCATCCAATCTCTCGGAGAGTATAGTAGAGTACGGATGTAATTGAATATAGATGCAATAACAAAAACATGTCAGTATATTTCTTTGGCTTGTTATGTACTTGAATTGGCTTTTCCATTAAGTCATTGCTTTATCTAAATTGCTTGTGAATAAACAAAATACGTATGCACCTCGACAATGCGTTCTCCTGGACGTTCACTCTGCCAGAGAGACATCTGCTCACGTTCGGCGAACTGCAAGCGACGTTCGTGGAAGCAAATGCGAATGACACTCTGCAAGTAAAGAAAACATTCTCTTTAGTTAATAAAAAAACCAGTAGTGAAATACACTGAAGAAACAAACTGATAGGAGTGTGATGTGACCGTGTCTGTATGCTTGAAGTAAGGTCAATTTTATCTTAGTGTAGGTTAAATTGATCATACATATCACACCTCTATCTGCTTTTCTCTGCAGTGGCTCCATAGCTAACTCAACTTAGCCCCAATCCATCAAATATAAAATTGCTTGTTACATAATATTATGTACTCGTATGTGTTTAATACCTTCAGAATCTTCCCTCTGTAGTGACTTAGATCCCCCAGTTTCTTGAGCTTGATCTCGTAGGACTGGCACTGGTTAAGGTAAGTCAGGGTATCCTCGTTGCACTTGGTGGCTATAGAGGTGGCCGCCGCCAGCACGTATTGGAAACTGTAAAGACAAATGCAACATATATTAATTACGTGTAGTATTTTAACCCTTACTGGTCCAACGGCACGCACTGCGAGACAAATATATTTCATTAGAACAGTTGTGCGTCTCACACCCTGCGACACCTAACCTGTTTAAAACAAGACAAAATTTGGAAAAATTAACAATGTCAAAGGGTTAAGAACCTTTTTGGCTAACTGGAAAGATGTCAATCGATGGTAATTTGGATTCAATCGTTTAAATTTCGCAATGAAAGAGAAAGCCAGAAATCAAAGTTTTTCATTTGGCCAATAGGTATTACAATTTTATAAGCACCATATTCAAACAATTTATGTATGTACTACTTTTTCATGTTTTGATAAACATACTATCGAATCAAGAGTAAGGGATTTTTATAAATAAGCATGATTAGTAGTGAATGCCAAAAATTTACACATCTAATTTTATTAAAAAAACAACGAAAACAAACATGCAATTGAATTACCCACCTTGAATGGCGATACAATAAACTAATTTTACTAAGAATTTTTTATCCTGTAATAGTGAGTTTTAAATACACATGGTGTATTCCCCTTTCTTTTTGTTTTCAAGAATATAGATATATCCATCTTATTCTTGCTAAAGTGCAAACCAGTCTCGAGCGTAACAATATAATGTTTACCGATTGTCTGCACATCCAATACCATCAGGCTGCTGATGAACTGGCTTCATGGAGCAACTCCCATAGCCTTCTATGGATCCATGCGGAGAACACAGCAATAGACCTGGAAGACAAGATAGTAATAATAATAATAATAATAGTTGGATGACTTGTATAGCGCCGTTTTTGTGAAAAATCACCTCAAGGGCGCTAATATTGTTTTTTAATTAATTAAATATGCTTTGTTTGTACCACTTTATAAATATACATAATTTCAAGTATAGACAAATGATAAAAATTAAAACACAATAATTTAGGAATAGATAAATTATAAACATAAACAAAAATTGATAAAGTAGGTAAGTAATTAATCAAAAATGCTAATAAAATATAATTATAAAACATTGAATATAGAGTATTAGGGGCTTGCCCTCACCGTTAGCCACGTCCATGACGGCCTGCTCCTGGCTCCCGCTACCCTGCATCTGGGCACTGTTGTACGTGGACATGATGTGTTGGGTATTGCCTTGCTGCTGCGTCAGGCCTCCATGCATGCCCATCTGTGCATTCTGCTGCATGGCTGGAAACAAGGACAACACTAAATATTATTATTAGTTCAGTGGTGATTGAGATAAAAAAATACACTTACTTGCTGGAAGCAGATTTTACATATTTATTAACTTTCATATTTTCATATGAAGCAATAACTTTGTGATATGACATTATAATTTAAAAATAAAACAATAATTTTGTTTACAGGCATTAGTTTACTGCACGAAAATCGAATAGGTATTAGACCACATAACTTTGAAGCATTAAAACATAAGGAAAGTCAAAAACATTAATAGTAGATTCATTAATAATCAAATAAATTTAAATAAAAGCCCAATACTTAAAATATTCCCATACAACAAAGTACAAGCCCTTCTCTGTCAGCTACTTGCTCCCCCCACCCTTGGGCCTCCACCCGCCCGTCTGTATCAATCTATAACACATGTGTATCATAATTTAGTAGTATACCGCCCTGAAGAAGCTACGGCGGCGTAACCCGGTCGGCAAGAAGTATATAAAAAATAAAAGTGATGTAAACAAAGTTAACATTTTTTATTTGGGAAATCATATAATACAAATTTTTACAAACTATGCTATTACTTTGTTGCATTTATCACTGAAGTTTCCGCTACATAAGAATTAAAATATCAATATTTTTAAATGATAAAATGGAAAGAGATTAAAATAAAAGAAAAAAGGAACAAACACAACATTTTGAACATAATAAAATAAACGACCTAGTTTCTAAGAAACACCAAGTAAAACAAAATTTAAAAATGTACATAGATAATGTTAAATCGAACAAAATAATAAGAATATAACTCACAGCAGGTAGACAGTTATAACTAACCTTGCGATAAAAAATAATAATTTTAAGAATTTATTAAATTGTGTAGATGAAAATACTGAGAAAAGAAGAAAAATACTTGTAAATAAAACTGCAACAATACCAGTTGTTGCTTAGGATTGTGAGACGTGGTGCTTAACCTAAAATGAAGAAACGCTTTTAAAGCAATGGGTCCCTGACTAGAAAAACACTATGAAAATTATGATGAAACTAAGATAGTA
Source organism: Halesus radiatus (assembly GCA_022606495.2). NCBI lineage: Eukaryota > Metazoa > Arthropoda > Insecta > Trichoptera > Limnephilidae > Halesus > Halesus radiatus. The sequence continues at coordinate 17,469 of JAHDVE020000925.1, forward strand.
TAGACAGCACCTTGTTGTTGCTGATTTGTAGCACTGCATGCTCCCATCTGCAGGTTGGGGGAGTGTTGGTCCGGACTGCAGTTGGCCCCATTCATAGTAGCCATGTTGTTGTTCATCTGAAATAATAAGACGGTTGAATTAAGGGATAAAGTTGACGTGATCAAAACTTCAATACATTTGATGACCATCAAATGGCCAGTTTCAGCATTAAATCAAATTATAATCAGCTGTCAAGCATAATCATAGCAGTGTGACCGTTGAGGAGACCGGCAGGAGTTGATGCGTTTTTTAGAGGCAGTCAAGAATCTCTAACGGGACGATGCTTGTGATGGTGAATTTCTTAAATCAACTGATCTTTTTTATATAGCAAAACTATTTGTGGTGGTTGACTCCCACAGTCCCCAGTCAATTTTCATCCTCTTCATCTGTAACATCCCCCCCGCAGTCAATCATCCACTCCCACTCCAACACCTAATGTATTGACAATGATTTTGTAATAATGTTAAGTTAGTATACATTTATCCCTGTTGAAGGAATGGTGATTCCAAAACGGGTAGGAAAAATACTCAAAATAAAGTGGTGTTATACAAAGTGAATATGATGTTTTTAAATTAAACTCACCATGACATTCTGCCTGTTTAGCCATGATGGACTGGAGGGGTCCCTGGTACCCCCGGTGGGGGACGGAGCCTCCTGCTTGAAGGTAGGTAGTGACAGAAGCGCCTCACTGAAAATAATTACAACAAAAATCAGTTTTAATGTTTACTTGCTGGAAGCAGATGCTACCGTACCTGTAATGCCAGGTTCCCACCCCATCTATTTTATGTTCTATTTCATAAGACGAACCTTTCTATGAAAGAAAAGAATTGTTGCACTTTCACACTTGCCCTATTTCTATTCGATTTCAATTCATTTGTATTCGCTGAGCTCAAAGTGACGCAGCAAATCTTTGAGAGAAAAAGTGATTTTTTTTAAGTGATATTGGTCAAGAAATGCTCCTGCAATCAAGTTTTGTCAGTGCTGGTTTTGTGCAGTGTGTGTAATATTACAGGAAGAAATAAGAAATATAGTACAGAAATAGTGTAGAAATATATATAGCATACTAATATACGTTGATATATATCATCCGAACCAGCACCGGACCTCGTTGATTTAATTATTTTATTTTATTTCACTCCATATGTTATACGAATATTATAAGGAGGGTCAACTAGAGAAATATATATATAGAGAATTCAGCTATTTTGGAACGCATAAGTCTTTATGTTCCTGATGACTATCTAAGACAGCGTCGTCATAGATTATTCTATCTTCCTACCTATAGAACCAACCTGCCAATGGTTCTCCCGGTGGGGAGGAGTATATTGCTCCTGAACAAAATCTCACAGGATATCGACATATTTTGCGTCAGTGAGGAAAGATTCAAAAGGGAAATTCTATTGATTCTTGAAAGAATCTCTTCTCATTGACGCGATCTTCACCACTGCCTGAATTTATTTAAATATCTCTGAATTTATTTATTTTTTTATTTTTAGTATATTTCTTCATTGTTTTACATATATTAAATAAATACCTGTAATTTCTCTTACGTATTAAATATAACATGTTTGTAATTGTATTAGAAATTAAATAAAAACATTATTATTATTATTATTATTATTATTATTATTATTATAAACTCCGCGATCGACATATCTTCCTTCAACAATTCACAAGCAAGGTTTTGTTTATTTCTGTCCTTATACTCAGCTTATTTTAGGTTCCAGAGGCATTCATAATTTCTATAATACTCTAAAAATATTAAGATGTATATCGGAATCGTGCCATTTGTACCTTATTTTTCTATTGGACAAGACTGTTATAATGGTGCAACACACGTGCGCAGAGGGTGGCGTTTGCATAACAACTACCATTCACAGGGTTCTATTTACCGGTCGATTCTATATGGAATAGAACGAGAGATGAAATTGATTCACATTGGGTTTCTATTTCAATTGGGCTTCCTATTGACCAGAAAGCCTGTTCTCACTGATCAATTTTATACATTTTATGAAATAGATTATAGAATGAATACAGGTGAGGTAGGAACGCACCTTATGGGATTACTGGGGTCGAAAATACTTAGAAAGCAAATGCTCAATTATAAAAACTGTCGTAGGATTCTATAGATCCCAAAGACTGCGATGGGCAGTACATATAGAAAGAATGCCAGATGATGGGATACCGAAGAAAGCGACCCTGAAGCAGACCAAGGAAGAGGTGGATATACTATGTGGAAGAGGATTGGAGCAGGATGTGAATGATGGAGGACTGGAGGGGAATGGCGAGGGAAAGCAGCCAGTGGAGTATGTCAAATCCCACCCTGGAATGTAGCGCCGTGATTATAATGATGACAAATCTTTTCTTTAAACACAACCTATTTTACATACATAAAAATATATTAATTGTATTTAAAATAGGTTCTTAGGTTGGGTTTAAAGAAAAAAGAAGAAAAAAACTAACCGAAAAACGAGTTTGAATTGTAAAACTTTACTATCAATTTTATTGGCCTGTCTGGGGGCTAGGAGGCGAAGGGTATTGACGACGTCAGTTTTCTTTCAAATCTGTATAGATAACACCTCAAGATTATTATTTAGAAAAAAAAAGAAAATTTTTCGCATAAAGAAAATTAGGTTTGGAAATATTTTTGTTATTATTTACAAAATAATTCTAATAATAACATTATATCATATAGAATATTTTTTAAACATGTTTATGCTTCTCAACTTCTATTTCAAAAATTATTTGAAAAAAATTAAGGATTATAAATACTATCATAGGGGCAAAGCAAATAATACATTTAGACGTCAGTGATAATAAGTTTTTTTTCACAAATATTTTGAAAACAAAGATAACTAACTAACTAACAATCACGCCATTTCGCCACAGGGGTAGGCAGAGGACGGACCACCAAACAACTCGATCATGGCATACACTTCTTGCTTCATTCACATTCATACAACGTCTCATACATTCCTTTCTGTTATTCCGACTTCTGACATGGTCCGACTCAAGTATTTGATTCACTTGATCGTGCCATATCTTCCACGGACGTCCCCGGCTTCTTCTTCCATTCACATGTGAGTCATATATTCTCCTTGCACTCTTCAGAGATATCATTTCTGCAGCATTCAGTCTACTTTCATCGTTCCTCTGCCAGATCTATGCCTCACTGCCATACATCAGGTTTGGTATCAGCACTTCATTGTGGACTGCTGTTTCGCTTCGTTGAACAACTTTTTGTTTGCGCCAACCGCGTTCAGTCCTCCGTTAATGGAGTTTCCTGCATTCACCCTTCTTTCAATATCCCTATCAGTCTTTCCATCTCTCGTAAACATACTTCCCAAATACACAAACTCATCGACCTGCTCCAAGTATTCATCATTCACAACTATATTGCACACTGTTTTCGTACTCTCTCTTTCAAACTCCATGACTTTAGAATTACTTACATTCATCATTAGCTCATTCTTCATACATACTTCGTTCATCCTAGATACGAGGGACAAAGATAATTGTTGTAAATAATATAATTTTGCGACAATAATAATAACATTGTCATAACAAGTGTTGCCAGAAATTCAAATACTAAAAGGAGTAAGTAAGTACTGAATAAAAGCATCTATAAGAACTACGTCAAAAGAAAATTTTAAAAACTTGAATGTTTTCAGTATTATATAAAACTCGATTAAAAAAATACTCTACTCAATTTTAAGGGAAAAACTGAATATCTTACTGACAACCCACTTATACTACAAGGAAAAAAACCTAACATTCCAAGAATAAAAAGATACATCTTTAGGCCAGAAAAACCACAAATTCCGAGATACAAAATTGTATAATGCTCTTTCAAGTAATATTGAAAATACCACGGAGATACAAAACGACCCCTCCTACGTAAAGTATTGTAACTTTAAAGGAGAGTGGTTTAAAGAGACAGAAGCTTGGTGTAAGTTGAGCTTTTGATCGTTTTGCACCAAATTTGGGATGTAATTGACAATGAAGGTCCCAAAGTTGGTGCAAAACAATCACAAACTCGACTTGCACCGAACTTCTGTCTCTTTAAACCACTCTTCTGTAAAGTTCCGAGTATGAGGGGTCGAAAAGTTAAAAACAACATCAAATTGTGGCTAAGTAAACATCCAGATGAAGAAATCATATAAATTATGAAGACAGCATAAGTATAAGTAATGCCAACACGGATGGGGCAGTGCTAATGATAATATTCTTAATTTACTCATTAGAACACACAAAGCCATCACGAAAACTATATTTAAAGTCCCTGTCAGAACAAGCACTGTCGAAATCTTTAACAATCTTAACATTATGTTAATAAAACAATAATACTCTAAAACAACACTACTTTACATTCATAAATATAAAAATAAAAAAACAAGAAATAATAACAAACACTCGTGTTAGAAACACTAAATCTCAGAGTCAAAAACACATTCAACAAGCAATCACAAACACAACACTTGGACAAAAAAGATTCTTATACTACGGTAGTAAATTCTACAAAAAAATCCCACTCTCCTTCAAAAATCACAACAATAATAAATATAAAAATCAAATAAAACACTGGATATGTTACATAGGGAAATAGATAACCACTCAACTGTACTTAAAACACCTCACCTAACAATAATTTATTTTTCACCAAATCACATCTGTTTAATATAATTTAATTTCATATCTTGTAAATGAAATCCTCAGCACGGGAAATCCCAGTGAGGATATTATTATTATTAATATTACAATACAGTCCGCCTCGGAACAGGAATCCCTAGTGAGGAGGACTCTGATGTGAATACATATAATGAAATATTTCAAAATATATACCAAATTTTTCAATGAGAAATATTATGATAAATTAAGGTACCATAAAGAGTCTTTAAAAAAATGCAAATATAAAAAATTCACAAATAAAAAAATAAAAAAGAGATGCATTTAAATTCTTTTAGCGATGCAACTTTTGTCTGTATTGGACAAAAAATTATTTATTTATCTGATTATTGCATAAGTCTTAACTGTCTGAAACCAATGGGACTATGGAATTCCTAATATGGAGAATGTTGCGAGGCTGAATGAAGTGGGGAGGGGAAGGAGACGGGGAATACAGTTAAAGCCATTTCACGCATCATTTCGATTCTGAATGGTGGTCTTTAACCACTGACGTCAGAATTGATAAACTTGCGGTAATACGATTTCGACGGCTGGAGGCAAAGGTCACGTGACACCCATTTTAGCACCAGCTTTGGTGCACTGCCGTCCACATTTGTTTTGTGTAATTTTGACTCCGGTAAGCAAATTACAAAACACTTGTTAACAAAAAAGGGTCAAACCAAATACTCTAACAAAATGTTCGATTTTTGTAAAGAAGCCGAACCTTTTTACTTATTTGCTGTTTTAGATAAATTGGCAGCACATCTAGCTCGTCCCCCGCCCCTATTATTTCAGTTTCTTCTCCTTGCGTGTTAGGGCATCTCTATATTTTATTTGCTCCGTGTCTTTAAACCACAAAACGAAAGATAACTTTATAGGTTACAGATAACGTGACAACGTTTAAATTCCTACTTACTATGATTTATTTATTTATTGATTCTCACATCCACAAAAACATTGTTCTACAATCGAAATATTAACATCACTGGGACTAAGCCTGTATGGAGAATAATAATTTTCAGTGAATAAAAATAACAATAAAGGATGATGACAATCAGCAATAATCTTCCCAACATAAAAACAGACAAGTACCTACTTATTATACAGGGTGTCCAGTAAGTGGATTGCTATGTAGCAAGAGATAAAACAGTAAAAAATAAAACCTTTCAACTGTGGATGGGAGACCCCAAAGCCATTCCGAAAATTGTATATCAGAAGGTATGATGGAGAGGGGAAAGAGATGGGGTGGAGGAAGGTGGGGAAGTACCCGGGTGGTCAGATCTGGTCACAAAACATGACTAAAGTCATTTCAAGTAATGTTTCGAATTTGAATAGTGGTTTTTCACCAGGGCAACACTGGGAATTTGTCAGGTAGGTGCTGTTATACCCTAGCATATAATAATTATACTATAATAAAAAAAATCGGTAGAATAATTTAATTAAATATGGAATAATATATATTAAAACAAAATAGTGATAAAGAGAATAAATTTGTAGGACGGTCTCCGTGGTTGAGTGGTTACGAACCTTGATTACGAATTCAGAGGTCGCGGGTTCAAATCCCGGTGTGTGCAGGTAAATTTTATTTGATTAAATTGTGTTAATTCAATATTTATTCATTAAAAACAAGATGTAGTATATTTGCGGCACGTTCCAGAGTGGTAGATACTGCCAGTATCGCCCTGGTGAAGGACCACCACAGAATCGAAACATTGCTTGAAATAAATTTAGCCGTGTTTGGTGACCAGATCTGAATAGCCAAGTACTTTCCCGCCTTCCTTCTTCCCCATCTCTTTCCCCTCATCGATACCTTCAGCCTCACAACATACCCCAAATTAGGGATGCCATAGTTTCACTGGCTCCAGACGGTTGGGAGCAGTTGGCACTGTATCACATAAATTAAAAAAAAGACAAAGATGAACTAGCAATTTTATAAGTAGTGCGAGATTTTTTTATAACACAGGAAGCGCCGAGGAAAATAATTTCCCTTAGGGCTTATGTCATTCTTGAGGATGCTGTGAGGAGGGTCTTTTTAAGGATAGGAAATAGAGCTGGAAAGAAAAAGGTAAGATGTGTGGGTAGAAATCTGGGGGTCAGTGTGTACAGGAGTGATGGAGGTATTAATACGGGCACCCCTGCTAAGTCACCTTGGGGTGACAACACAGAGGTGTTGGTTATCCAATAAATATTCCCGGGCAAGCGGTACGCATTCCCAAATTGAAATCATTACAGTGGGAAAATGCAGCTTCAACAATAATGGAGGACTTATCGAGCAGGGAGACCGGACAAATTAACACATGTATGAATCGGCACACTCTGTAAAAGTGATGTAATGTCATTCAAAATACGACAAAAAAAAACTATCCCAAAAACCTAATCTAACCTAACCTTACCAATTTTTATTTTATTTTTATAAACAATAATTATTAGCCTGAAACACTCATCCAAATTGAAAAAACCTTCCGAGCAAAGATAAATGTCGCCGGCAGGACTCGAACCCACACCCTTCTAATATCCGGTCAGAGCATCTGACCGGATATTATTCAGGCTAATAATTATTGTTTATAAAAATAATTGTTACCCTTTGCGCTATGCACAAAAATCTTGTCTTAAAAACTTTAGTTTATCAATTAATACATTTTTTTTTTGTTTATTATTTTTTTTTTCTAAATAAAAAAGAAGATTAATTAGGTTAGGTTGGATTAGGTTTTCGGGGATTTTTTTGTTGTAATTTTAATGACTTTATATCACTTTTAAGAAGTGTGCCGATTCATACGTGTGTTGAATTATCATAGAACCACCGAGCAGAGGGTTGATCCCACGATACCTGCGTGGGAATCCAAGTAAAAATGAATCATAAGCTTACTTCATGGGGATGTAGGAAGGACTCGCAAGCTCTCCAGGTAGGTCGATGTCCAGGTCGTCTACTTGCCAACTGGCGGAAATGCGCCCGGCACTGATCATGTCGCCTGGAAAAAGAAGAAAAAAACATTTAAATAAATTTGGTTAAAAAATCGAGATACATATATTTTTTTTTCCCTTTATTTTTTCCCACAGTTTTTAACATAAAGTAGAACATAAATTATATACAATTTTTTTACACGTATTGTCGAGATTATAATAGTAAGGAATGGAAACCCACAAAGGCGCTGCCTGTGTGTGGGTAATATGAGTAATTTAAGTAAATAAGAGTACTAGAATATTAATTATTTTATGTATTGTGACAGCAAGAAAGTACAATTTTTAATGGAAATTTTAGAATTATAGTACAAGTAAGCAGAAAGTAAGAACAAAGATTTTATAGAAGTAATGTATCAACGTCCAGATCATTCAGCCATAATTTTACATCTTTTACGTAGAAAGATAATTTCTTTTGATAAAAGGTTGAATGTACGAGGACCAATAAAACAACTGAGTGTTTGCATTAATTTAGTGCACGATTGAGTAGAATAAAACCCACGGTATTATTTTATTCATTAACCACATACGTTTTAATGAATCTTGTTGTTATGTCACTAATTTCTGATGCAGTGATATGATGAACCCCTTTAGATTTAGGGAAAAATATATATAATATGGATAAGAGCAAAATGTTATTTTTTTTTAAATAGAAGGATTTTTTCTCACTTCTTTAATCTCCGATTGAACTCCCAATGGGATAGGTCACGAACCGCCACTGGTTCTTTGTATGTATTATATAAAGGATTGGGTACTGATTATAATTGGGTTGAAAACGTTGAGGTTAAAAAGAAAAATAACACCATTGGTTACCCATTCTTGGATCCACGCTGAAAAGAGATCAACCTTCTCGTGTCCATCTCATTTTATTCTAGGTTACTATACGACTAATTATCATTCACTATAAACGGGTAGATATTTTGCTTTTTTATTTATTTATTGCTAGCTGATGTGTACCCGGCGTTGATAGGTTATTTTTTTTTTTAATAAATTAATGAAGTGTTTTTTATAAAGTTATGATGATGTGAATTCTTGCTTGTCGTTTGGATGCCATAATTGATTTGACAGATAAAGTAATGCCTTGTGATGACTATTACTAACTGTAAAGAAGAAACAATTTGAAAATTTTATCTTATTACAAACATTTATTTTTGAAAATATTCCACCCAAACAGTCTTCTTTTGAATATGTAATCTGTGGCTAACCGGAGTGGTATATCTATGGGATAACCTCAATCCAACATGGCGGGTTCAATGTTTTTCATACTAATTTCAAAACGTTATAGCAACAATTTTACATATCGGATTTCATTCAAACTACTCTCTAAACCTTCCCGGCACTAATAAGAACAAACTGTGCTGTTTTCAGCTAAAACAAACATTTATTTTTATATATTAAAGAAGATTTCATTTTAATTTTTTTACAAACATGTATGTATAATAAAATAAATTAAAACATAGTTGTTCCTCAACAAACTTGTATTTGGCGAGGGAATTTCGATGAAATACATTTTTTTATAATAAAATAGTATTCAGTTTTTATCGCACGGCAGAGAAAAATACAAAGTAGTTGTGCATATAGTTACATATAGTAATAAACATTGATAATCAAAGAAAACTCAATTTTTGTGGAGAACTGAAAAAGAGAAAAAAAAAATCCAATAAGGCTAGTCGCGCTCTATGCAGCCACATACATTTCCATAAGTCACACTTGGTCGCAGGCAGTCATGGCTGCTTATCGCCATGTTTCGTCTGGCTCCCGCAACCAACGATATCTGGCTGCCTAGCGCGGTCGTTGAATACATTTTCATACAAATTTGAAGATCTATTGGCCGCCGCAGCCCGACTGCCTAGTGCGCGGCTGGCCTAAAGGACTGTTACAATTGTTTGAGGAAATATTTCAATTTAAGCTGAAATCCATTTTAACCCCTCGAGTCTTGATAATAAATGATATTTTTTCTTAAACGTGCATGGTAAACTTTTAAATGGCAATACAAAGCGTGTTTTTTCTCTTTCTAACACAGTTTAAATCATATACATTAATATATTATAAGATGAGGTAACATGATTTTTATGAGTTCGTTTCGGGTCGGGAGAAATATCTCCCCAAAAGACTACGGATTTTTGTTTTCTGGGAGAAATATCTCCCAAAAAGACTCGAGGGGTTAAAATATCTGTTTTCAAAATATATACACATAACCGAATTAAATTTGGGTTTTGATTATTATCTCATGATATAATTGCAAACAATATCATTCGATTGCAACAATTTTTTTTTATCAACTATTCGCTCCAAGAAAAAAAAGTGTGACAACCTATATAACATATGCGTACTGTACTGATATAAAAGATTAATGTGTAAAGCTCAATATGAGGATAAATTAATAAATAATTAATATCTATTTACTTTTTTAATACTAGACCGCTTACCATAATCCTGCGGGTGGGGGTAGTGATGTCGGGGTGTGAGCCCCACCCCATTGAGATTCCCCATCCCCCCCAACTCTTGCATTAACCTCTTCATAGTTTTCCCCATGGCGAACACCGTGCTCTGCGCATGCTACGATCACGCCGCAGCACTCGAGGGGTTAAGTCTCTCAAGGTCTTTGAACACAGTCATCACGAAATAATAACTTGTTTTTAGGAGTTTGATGAAAATTGTAGTGTCTCATGTTAATAATGTTTTAATGTAATTATTTTTAGGTCACTTGCGGTTTATTTTTTTGTATATTTATCTGAAAATCATGTTATTGAATTGTCTTATTAATAAACAGTAGTACCTCACCTAACCTACCTTACAAAAATTCTCTACATTCTCATACACAAATAGGGTAGATAAGTACACAATAAAAAATAAAATAAAATAAACGTTGCATACCGAGTCCCAATTGTTCTGGCACTATGGCATCCTCAATTTGGCACATGTTACGAGGTTGAAGAAAGTGGGGAACGGAAGGAGAGGGGGAGAGGAAGTTTTGGAAGAACCTGGCTATTCAGATCTGGACAAACACCATATCAAGCAAAATTTATTTTATTATGGAAACAACAATATATTTGTAACAGTGAAAACAATTTACAAAAGTGGGTACCTAGTTATATTAAGTTTCCTTGTAATTTCTGATTTAAACTCGTATTTACCGGGTGACATGTGCGATGTATAAGTGTGTGTGTATGTTTGAATGTGTTTGTAGGTGTGAGAAGTTGTGATTTACAAATTATAGAAGTGATGCTATATGTATGCGCATTGTGCAGTTTATATTATTGCCAAGATGCTCCTTTTTATATGTGACCTGTGAATCCGAAAAAATATCAATGTTTGAATTGTTCAGGTTAATATTATTGAATGAATGAAGAGCGCGGTTAATTGGTGAATTTGCAGCAGCATTTGTTTTGTAACCATGTGCGTGGAATTTAGATTCGTAATGGCAGTCTTTTACCAGGGCGATACAGGAAGTGTCTGCCAGTCTATATTATAATGGTCGTGAAATACCTTCGAGTTTTATGTAAGTAATAAATATAAGAAAACACCAATACGTTGTTACAGCAGATCGTTGGATGTGACAGATTGTCAACAATCAGGAAAAATCAATATTATATTGTAGTTCTATACGCATAATATTATATGCGAGCATACTCGTAGTTGTCATGGTCTAGTGATAATGGTGGGATAGTTCGATGCATAAATAGTATCTTATGACGTCAGAGGTATTGATGACGTCAGTATCCAGTGGTAATAGCAAGTGGCTACTTTTCGATTTGGCGTCATTTTTGTGAATTATCACAAACTACCCAAGAAATCTTTGCAAAGGGCTAGAAAAAATGTATTTATTTATTTGTAAGAAGTAAACAGCTCTTAATATAAATTTATATACAGAGGAAGTTTGACAAAAGGTAAGCCAACAAAATTTCTTGTGCTAACAGTGGTTAAATACAGATGTTTTATTAGAAAAAAAAAACAAAATAAGAAGGAAGGGGGGGGGGGAGGGGAGAGGAAGATAGGATCGGGAGAGGAGATGCTCTGAATACATTTTATACTCGTGCATCAACTGGTGGTCGTACGTATTACTTCGGTTCGATATTTTGAAAGGGTATTGTGAAGAATGTCGATATTGTGCGTTATATTGCGCACAAATACGGGGAATTGGAGAATTTATCCTAAGATTGGTCCTGCATGTGGGCAAGTTGGTATTTGAATGTTTATAAAGTTCAGTTTGTAGTCTACTAACTTAAGCAATACTACAAATGATTTATTTGTAAATCCTATACGGGTGGAAGTTAGGAAAATGTATAAGGTTTCCAGTGACAAAAATCCTAAACTGTAATTTTTAAAATCTATGAAATGCATACCAAAATGTCAAATCTAATTAGGTGCAGGTTGAAAACCAGTGAAGGCAATTTTGAAAGTTTGACCAAAAATTCCAATACATATTTAATATATATTAAAGAAATAAAAAGATTACAGTCTAAGTATTTGTTTCAGTGGAAACCTTATACATTTTCCGAACTACAGAGAGATTCTATTTACCCCTACCCAATTTAAATTCAAATATTTAATTAAACAATTGTAAATTAATAAACAGACGAATGATCCCAATATAATATTAATTAATAGAGTAAGGAAAATTATTTATACCCCACTACTCAGTACTTTCACAAGAACTAAACAATATAACACAAGTCAATAGCTTTCACGTCATTATAAATCAATTAGGAAAATATTGCGTAAAGACAGATTCCATATAAAAGTTCCTCACAGAATGGAGAATCCATTATCACATTTGGTTTCTCAGTTCGGTTTCACCGGTAATAAATCATTTCAGGCAACATTAAATATATAAAAAAAACATATATATTAAAATTGTAATTGAGTACGGGCAAATAGAATCATATAAATAAGTCATCTCAAAGTGGCCTAACTGCAGCTTGAAAATGGCCTTGAACGCCGAAACAGCAATAAACGTCACAATAATAAAAAACCAAAATACTTGCAGAACTTAATAATAATATTATTAAATTTATTTTACATTAAATAAAATCGAAGATCAATGGGAATTACAAATAAATCACTTGAAGTATTTGTTTGCAGACTACAAGTGTGTTTTTAAATGTGAAAACATTTGAATTTGAAGAATACATTTTAAAGACAAAGTGAGTAGCTTTGTGTTGCCATAGCAATTACATTTTGTAGTTTCAAAATAATAAATATCTACAATAACATCCCAATCTATATTCGGTTCGTGGTAGGTAAATAAAAACAGATCTTTATATTGAAAAAAAACGAGATTACCATTTGTCCAAACACGCTAACAGCTGTTAGCAACTAACATTTGATAATTATAGCGAGATAATATGTATTAATGGAGAAAACATAATACAGTTTGTTGGAATCCATCACATTTTTTAAAAATTGATTTCAACTTCTGAAAGAATGGCTTAGCTATGAAGAAAATTTGCTCAAGCTTAGCGTATATAAAATTTGGCAAATAACGGCTGTTCTTCCCAACCCTACTGAGCTACTTTGAGCCGAAATTTTGCATCAAAGCTGTTCAAATTCAACGCTCTTCCCAACGAAATTCTCGATCAAATTTACGATAAATTTAGGATATCGATTTTTGTGGATTAAGTTCCCCTCAGCAGAGGACTAGTTATAAAAAGTGTCAACAGGGTGAAAAAACGTCACCGAAATGTCAAATGTCATTATTAGTTTACGATATATTTTACGCGATTCAAATATTGAATGATAAATATTTATTTCCGTTTTCGAATGTTAAAACATGTTTTTTGCACGTTTCAAAAAAAACTAAAGAGAACCTAACTTATTTTACTTATCACAAGTTACGTTTCGTCTTGTTTTTCCACGGGCGAGAAACGTCAAATTTCAATTGAACGAAACAAGCAATGTGCTTTCGTGGCATTAGCCAAAGTCAAGCTAATACTTTATTTTCAACATATTTTTAACATAAACGTTTATGAAGTATAAAATGTTGGTTTATGTTTTAGTTTTATCTATAATTTTACATTGAAAGTTTATACTTTGATGTCACTTTATTGTCTTAAAAGTGTGCGGATACTATTTTATCGTGTATGAAAGTGGGCGGGAACTATTTTATAGTGGGCGGGATCCTCCATAGATAATTTAGGATAAAAAATGCTTGGAAACAAGCAAACAGAGCGAATAATTAACAAAATACTTGACTGATCGGTGACTCAGATTGATCAATCGAAAAGTTGGGAAGAACGGCCCTAAGTACCCACTCAGTCTTTGGAAGTAGATGATACCTTTAGATTTAAAATCAGAAAAAAAAAATCATAAATTACGTTGGCGATGAAAATGTAGTATAGAAATCACATAAAATAGCTATATATTTATCGGTTAACGAAACGTGATACAAGCTCACAGATGGCGTTAAATTAAAAATTTGAGAAAAAGCACGTAACGCTTTTAAAAATTGAGAAAAATATGAAATGGAATAAATTGCTATAAGTTTAAGGTTCAAGTTCCCTGAGAAACTTATAAAAATACTGTATATGTTCATGATTTATTTTTTTAAATATTGTAAAAATAAAGACAATTATTGTATGTAAAATTTATAAACCTTTATTTATATCAAATGAATGATTGGTTTCTAAAATATGATTTACAAATTCAGAATAGTTGTTATTATTTGTCTTTACTTGAAATTATTTTTTAGTATTCATATATTCCTGATCATGACAGCATTGCCGTCGAAACATGTAGAGATATTTTTGTATTTTTATAAAGTGGTGTAAACAAAGTACATTTTTAAAATTAATTAATTAATAATGACGCCACAAAGTTACTAATCGTTTGAAGAAATTATAAAAAATACTATAATTTATTAATTCTATTAGGGAATAGCCTCCACACAGCATGGCCTGGAAGATAATTTCTCTCAGGGCCTTGTGTGAATTTAATAATAAATAAATGAAGTGCGCGATTCTCGTCATACGATGAATAATATTATGGATATACCTACTACCTACGCCCAGAAAACATTGGAAACGCAAACATCCCATTATTGGTAAACATCGAAAGGAACGGACGGACCGCAAACAGTGGCGGCGGGCGATTGTGATGTATTATCGAAAACATATCATACCTATAGACGGCACACAAACAATCATGGCGGATAGCCTCATCAGTGGCGTACAGCGCAAGTTTCACATTAAGAGGAATATACTTTAGGATGTACAAAATTGTACAAAATTATGCATGCATCAATTGATACACCAAACATTTTATCAAAAATCAACATTAATACACCAACAAGGAGGATAAAATAATTTTTTTAATATTAAAACCTATCATACAAATATGGGATATTTCTCTCCTTTACCGCGGATATTAAGAAATTACAATACTATACACTGCTCTAATAATGAAATAGACATTCTAATGACACAATTAGTCAATTAAAAAAAAAAGTTTTACCATTAATATCAAACTGATAATGTGATGATACCCTTTATTAAGTACCAAAACAGTGTACCATCAGCACAGGTGACAATAAGGAGTTAGTTTATACACCTACTTATAATATGTTTTCGATCTTTCACTTGTTTGTCATTTGCTTTAGTATCATTTTTGCCAGACAATAGTTGTTGTTATTTATACTTATTAATTATTATTGCTTTTAAAACATTCACGTATGTAAAAGTTTTGGGCATATTGTCTGTTTTATGTACTAAATAAAAATTAAATAAAAATACCAAAAATATTGCCACAAGCTGTGTGTCTTATGTCACCACGAATACAGGTAATAGGCATAAAATTCGATTGGCAATCGGAGTCTAGAAATGTTTCTTGTAAACGCAAAAGGCGGTTTATTTTAAATTTATTTTGTTAAGAATTTCGTAAAAAAGAAAAAAAATATATCAAGGGAATCTTTCACAAACAATCTTAGCTATTAAGAAATATTATATATGCGTTAATAATTTTCTAAAGAAATAAATACATCATTTATCAGTTTACGCTTATATTTTTACACCGTAATTAGCAGCTTTAATTTATTTCTTATTAAAGAAATTTCTAGGAAAAGGTTAAATTTATCTAAAACATATTTTTTGGTTTTCATAATGTAAAACAATTTGTAGTATAGATTAATCGAAATAGTGATTTCACTGATAGCTTCGCCTTGGGGTCAGCACTCAAAATTGGCACTAAACATTACTGTGCAGGTTGCCAACTCAAGCAATACTACAAATGAATTATCTCTAAATTCTATACGGGTAATTAGTAAAATCTATAAGGTTTCATAAGACAAAACTCCTCAAACTGAAAAATTTAAATTCAATGAAATACGAAAAAAATATCTGAAAAAAAGGCGAAATTTGAAAACCAGTGAAAGAAATACGTTTAAGGTAAAATTAAAGAAATTAAAAGATTACAGTTTGAGGATTATCGTCTTTTGAAACCTTATACACTACACTGATTACCCGAATAGAACTGACATACAAAACATTCGTAGTATTTCTTAAGTTAGCAACCTGCAAAGTGCGTATTTTTGGGTGCCGACCGTTTATATTGAAATATTAAGGGGAAGGATTTCTTAAAGGAAATTTGAATTTACCGTAAGCGGAGCATTTTTACAGGCCTGATATATTTTTTCCAGAACTATTAAAAAATCGCTAGGTTAAATTTGAAGGGCACCCTAATAAGGTGCTAAACGTCACTTTGCAGGTTGATAAGGTAAGCAATGCAACAAATAATTGATATACAAATTCTATAAGGGTAGCTAGGAATACGTATTTCATTTACACTTTATAAACTTTCGTCATTGGAAACCATATAAATTGTCCTAACTACCCGTGTAGAAGTTATAGATAAATCATTCGTAGTATTTCTTGCGTTAGCAGACTACAAAGTGTGTATTTTTGAGTGCCCCCCTTAAGTAAATTTGTTTAATACTTGCTGATATACTGATATTTTTATAATATTATTAAAATAGATATTATGTGATTGGAGTCTAGTATCACTATAACAAAACTGTTATGCAGTTTAATTCTTTTTTAATTTTGTACATTGATCACAACACGCATGCACCTATATTGCTCTTCATTAGTCTGATGATTGTTATTTATTGTTGTATTATATAATATTGTTGAAATAAACTCCTTTTTAAAATTTTTTTTTAAAAAGTAAGTAAAATTTAATAATGTTATTATTAAATTTGATATTAAAACGTAGGTACGTTAGGAAAAACATTTCAAATTTGATATTAATATGATAACTCTGATAATTTACAATCATCTGATTAAGTACAAGAATGTTGCTCAAGTTTGTGATAGTTAGACGAGTATATTGTTGATATATTGTAATCATAAACACCTACACAAACATCGAATGCAAATAACTAATTCAAGAAAACAGTAAAATAATTATTTTCCCTCAATCTTAGTAATAATTTATGAAATGGAAAATTCTAGAATAAATTATTTTCTCGTGTAAAGAAAATCAAAGCAGCCGATAGACATATCAATTACGAAACAGAAAGCTGTTTGCAAAATCAGCAATAAAACTCCAACGGTGAGATCTGGCGTTATGAATTTTGAAACGGTTTTTTTGTTTGAATTTCTAGGGATGCTATTATTATTCGCCCATGTTGTGTTTCGAATCGGTGACATCTGGGTTCGAAACCAAGTCACAAAGGACAAATAAATCAAATTTAATTCTTCATCGCCAGTCATGATCAAGGTCTCACTATTATTATTATTAAATCGTACACACTGAAGAGATAACATATGGAAGGGTGAACTATGCCGATTTGAAAGAAAACTGATGGCTCCACTTTACATAAGACTTTACGACTCCTATGCCCTAGACATGTAAAGAATTTGATTATCTATAGAAGAAAATTTGTCGGTATTTAAAAAAAAAAAGTTACATATTATACAGATTTGTGCAATATATAATCTTTCCTAATGTAAGCTGTTGCTTGTGCTTAGGGAAGGAGTGCACGTTAATATAAAAATAAATTGTTTAGTGAAAACAAATAAATATATCAAAGAAAAAAATATTAAATGTTTTAACTAAGGAAAGTTAAGTACACAGAAACGTGAGTAACAATTTAAAAAAATTAGAAAAGTATATAAATAATATATTTTTATTGGAATAACGTACTGAAGCTTATAAACCTCATTGTAATTTTTTTTCTTAATAATTGAGGACAATATTAATAAATCTCAAATGAAATATGACACAGAAAAGAAACAGAAAAAGGTAAAGGTCGCATCTGGGGCTTGAACCCAGGACATCTCAGTCTATCCGGGACTAGCGCTCTCATCCATTGAAGATCATTTAATAATTTTATTCCTTTATATACAAAATGATGTTCGAAAATATTTGATCAATTTCAGAAGAAAGGAAAGAATGAACTCACTTTAGGCACACGGACACGCACACAATACACCTCTATCGGTTTATTAATGCAGTGGTCGTATGCTGTACAGTTTTACGCGTGTCAATAGATGACCCTAAGAATTGAAATAACCCTGAAATCCCGGCAAGTCATAATAAATATTCTTATCCAAATAAAGTACATCATAGAATAATGTTGAAATATTTATGTACGCAACTGACAAATGCCTAACAGTTCAAGAAATATTTCACTAATGAGGTGGAATTATGCATTTTTTGTGACCGACTTTGGAGAGATATGTTAGATTAGGTACCTTATCTAACTTACAGTGGAAACTCGATTATTCAGACCAATGAATATAAAAAAATAATAAGAATTACTTTGTTTAAACCACCGTTTTTTAATATATAAATATCTATACGTTTCAGAAGCATAGCTCCCCTCATCAGGATAATCAATATACTAAAAATATAGACAGATAATAAGCAAATAGAACAAATTACAAACATAAAAAAATAACAATCGGCGATGAAAGTAGGTAAGTAATTAATTAAAAAAAGTAAAAAAAAAAATATATTATAAAATATTGAATAATAAATTTAAATCAGGAAGGTAGAAAAGAAATTATTTTTATTATTTACATAAATAAAATCAAGAAAATAATAATAGTTAGTATTATTAAAATAAATTTAAGAGATGGCTTTCTAATTTCCATAATTTAAAATTTATCTAATTGTAAACCAGTTGTATTCGTAAGCAAATTTTTAAAAACCTTAATTTATCCTGATGAGGGGAGAATTGCTTCTGAAACATGTAGATATGTATATATTAAAAACAGTGGTTTAAACAAAGTAATTCCTATTAAATTATTCATTATGACGCCACAAAGTGGTATAATTTCTCTTGATTCGCTAATCAAATAATTAAAAAAAAATACAGCTATCAAAGATACAGGGATCAATTTTCTTCATATTAACAATAAAGGAAAACGATTAGACAGCCTAGAGGCCTTAGAAATTAAGAAATCCCTAAAAAAGTATGAAAACATAATAAGGAAATCCAAGTGAAAAATATAATAGCTTAAAAATATGTATTCGTATAGATTAGCAAACGCCGATTCGGAATATATAACTTTTATTATATATAAATTATACGTAGAATTTATAAATCGTTATTTAAAAGTTAATAAAAATCATCTCATCGAAACACCTCGTTATGTTGGTACCATTGCATTTGGAACATCTGAGTCCACGTGCGCATTCTGCTTTTAGATTAGTATGGACATTTTTATTTTTCACTTTTAATTTGTATTTTTTTAGTTTTGGTTAAATTTTAACTTAATTTGGGTGGCTTTAAGCTCAATAATTGGTTTTCAATATTTAAAAAAATACATTATTTGTGAAATAAATTAGAGTAGTCATGAGCAAACCAATTATCAATATGGATATTATGATAATATTAACGATCAATACTACTATTATTCTTCAAGTTAAAGTTTCTAAAAACGTATATAATTTTATTTCTTATGTTTAGTTATGGTTTACTATGAATAGAACTATGTACGGTAAAGCATATCCTTGTTTTGACATTTGACATTCTAACCTCAAAGGTGATCAAAACCGACCGGCAATAGATTTGGAGCGTTTTAGCGGTATATGAAAAGTTGAAACTTTGAAAATTATTTTAATTATGAAAATGAACTTTAGAAAAAAAAAGAAATATACTGGTATTTAAGCTTGAATTTGATTATTGACAAAATAAAAATAATGGACTGGAGTTCTTTATTAACAATCACAAATATATCTTCCTATTCATCACATCACTCGTCTCTTTCTCCTGCCCTCACTCTCCAAGTCTCACCTCCGCCACCACTTCGACACCTAATATATTGCCCATAATTTTGTAATAATATAAAGTTAGTACTTACATATTTTACATTTTAACCTGAAGAAGGAACGATGGTTTCGAAAACAACCGAACAATACTGAAAATAAAGCGGTTTTAAACTAAGAAAATGTATTTTATTTTGTTAATTTGATAAAATATATAATTGAAACAACCAGCAAATCTGAAAGCCTTTTTATGAAGCAGTGAAACTCTTGAACGGAGAGCACTAGCGTAATGAAAATTGTGTACGTTAGTATATGTAAAATATGCACTATCAGTGGCAAAATATGCACTAACATTGTCTAATCTTTGGGACAATTTTAGTTACTCGAAATTCAAAAATTCAAAGACGACTATCTCTAATAAAAATCGCTTTTAATTAAAAAAAAAATATATATATATATATGTATATATACACAATGGGAATTTCGGATTTGAACAGCTCATATTTCCAAGAATAAAACGGATGTAATATGCATTAATGACGTAACAAGACTCAAGTATGCAAATATGTAAATGCTTATAAAGCGTGTCTATTCTATCGAACTTTTATTGGAAAACAAAATATATTTACGGTATTGCAATTTATTTATGCGTGTCTCGAGGAGTAAACGGAGAATAATTAATTAAACATAAACCCATCAATTTGTTTAGAATCACTTCAATTTAATACAATAATCGACCGGTTTCGAATGTACCCTTCCTTCGTCAGGAATATATTAACACGGTAAATATTTCCAGTTGGGACTCGGTAGAAAAACTCATAATTTATAAAAGTGAAAAATACTTTCAGATTCATAAAATATATATATATATATATATATATATATGTTATGGTTGAGATTTTCACGGGTGTAAGATGTAAAATAATTTTCTCGGTTTAACCGCGTAATGTAGTCCTTAGAAGGACTTTTTAACTCCTGACGTTTCGGACAAATCACATTGTCCATCTTCAGAGGCCTTATGTCTTGAGTTTTGTTTTGAACTGATCGCTTGAGCGTGTCCGTTCAATCCAAAAGTCAAAAAGTTCAATTATATATATATATATATTTGCATAAGCGGAAATAAAAGAATGGGTTTTTATGTTGTCAGTTTGTGTTTTTTCTTTCTTAAAAAACCCAAACAAAGAACGTATATTTTAAATATTCATTTTATGCAGTTGGCACTTCCGACAAATCATACCAACATTAAAGATAGCGACAATTCTTCTTCAATATTTACCTGTTTTTATATAAATCCTAGGTGGAGGGATTTTTTTTTTTTGAATAAAGTTATGAAGTTGTGAATTCTTGCTTCTCATTAGGGTGCTATAATTGATTTGAGAGCGAAAGTAACTATCTCCAAATAAAGAAACATTCATTTGAATATTTTATTTCATTCCTAAAGTTTATTTTTTCAAAACACATCTAAATCATAAAGTTCTTAAGAAGGTACCTACTCGTGTTTTCCATTTTGAAAATATTCTACCAAAAAAAACTTCTTCTTTTGAATATGCAATCTGTGGCTAAACAGAGGGTTATATCTATGGGCTAACCTAAATAAAACATGGCAGGTTCAATGTTTTTCATACTAATTTTAAAACGTTATAGCAACAGTTATACACATTGGATTTCATTCAAACTACTTATTAAACCTTCCCGGCACTAATAAAAACAAACTGTGCTATTTTCAATGAAACCGGTCAAGTAATTTACGAAAAATCGAGGACAAATAAACATACATTGATTTTTATATATATAGAAAGAAAAAAATGAAGTGCATTGTTTTGGATTTCCGCATAAGAAAATATTTATTTTTATGAATATAAAATAGTTTTTCTTTTTAAAAAAATATGAATTTTTCAACTAACTCCCAAATGGAAATATTTACCGTTAAGACTATATTTATACTAAGACACAAAATAATGATAGACATACATGAATATTTAGGTGTTGGAATGGAAGCCGATCAAAGGGGAAAGGGTAATTAAGGGGTTTTTGGAGGAAAATCTTACTTTAGTCTTAATACTCGTATATCCCCACGAAGAAAGGTTACGTCCGAAACCGGTCGATTATTATATTAAATTGAAGTGGCTCAAAAAAATGTACGCGTTCATGTTATAACTATTGCAAGCCACAAAGTAAATGCTTTTGACGAATATGAAATATAAATGTGTCTACGTAATGAAATAAGCAACCAAATTGTTTTATTTTATTTTTAATCTAGCATTCGCTCATACAGTGGTGTGTATCGGAACACAGTACACTTATGACACGCCAAGAGCAACTATAACTCTCCCATAAAATGGAACAAAGCAAAACATTGTGTTGCGAACGATTACGTACGAAGCGATGTATTGGCATTTGTAGGTACACCTAAGTTTCCCCCCGAGGAGCTAATTTTCAGAGCAAACTTGGAGATGTTATTTTTGGATCCCATGAGCCACCGCGAAAAAACAGAAATAATTTCTGTTTATTTAACAAAAAACACTTTGCATTTGACCAGTTTTAAAAACAAATATCCACATACATAATATAGCCAGAGTGGTAGATGCTGTTAGTATCGCCCTGGAGAAAGACCAACATTCAGAATCGAAACGTTACGCGTTGCTTGAAATGATAATAGCCGTGTTTGGTGATCAGATCTGAATAACCAGCCTTCCTTTTCCCATCTCTTTCCCTCCTCCACTTCGTTCAGCTTCACAATACATCTCAATTGGAAATTAAATAATCCAATTAATTCAGGAGAGTTGGGACTCTTGTTCGATATTCACATAAAAAAAGGAATGTTTCCTTTTCATTATCAAAAACACATAAGGATAGAAGCCAATAATATGGGATTTAAAATTAAAGATGAGACCAGTTCAATTTACGCCATTTACACCGATATCATACTTCATGTTCTAGCTTAGTTGGTTAAGCGGTTACCCCGGATATATAGAGGTCCTGGATTCGAGTCCCAGATGCGACTGAAATCTTTTTATTTTCTGTTGTTTTTTCGGTTTCGTGGTTCATTTGGGATGTGTTAATATTATCTTCTTCAATGATTATATAATATATGTTTACGACAAATGGCTTTGCAAAGAATAACCGACACAGATATTAGCAACAAAACGTACAAACACTCTTTTAAAAAAAAACCCTACTTACTCATTAAACATGTTAAAATGCACATTAGCATGAATACTGATTACAGCTCACTTCAATAACAGCTAACTCCGGTAACAGTTGAGCAATTGACTGCAATAACGACTCATAATATAATAATAACTCAGTGCATACAAAATTACATATTTAGTTCGGACTTAATTAATATTCACTAAGACTATCACACTGCATAACAGCTGACTCTGGTACTCATTCCACTGAGGTGACGGCGTTAATATAAAATTACAAATAGATGAAATCAGCATATTTCGGTCTCAATTTTGTTTCTCCTTCACTCAATTTAACACACTTCGGCAACAGTTCGCTCTAATAACAGCTAACACGCAAACAATTGATAGCGGCAGCAATAACTCCGTTTACACACAAATAACACTCACCTAATACAACATCTAGCTCCAATAACAGCTGAATCCGGTGACATTTTCAAACAATTCACTGCGGTAACAACTACATTCAACATTCGTTGGTTACGGATTCAAACATCATTTTCTTAATTTAGCTCATTACAATAACGGTTCACTCCAATAACAGCTGACTCCGGTTACACTTCGACCCCTTTGAATAAACAAAGTTCCATCTGACAGCAATTTCATGCGATAATGTGCTCTATAGAGGGTAACTTTAAGACTCATTATCGCATAACATTGACGCGTCAGATGGAACCTTGTTATTCCAAGGGGTCGACTTAAGCAGTTCACTGCGGTAACTACCAAATCCAACATCCATTAGTTACGAATTTAACCCTCATTTACTCAAACTCACAGCGGACTACGGTGACATTAAATAACTAAATTCAACAGCTACTAGTTCCGGAATTAATTCTCAATAGCTCATTTTAGCATACTCCAATAACAGCTAACAACGGTGACACTGAAAGTAGTAAATTTAGCATCTGTTAGTTTTGGATTGACTCAACCACATTTTTAACGAACTTCAATATCAATAATTAATTCACCGGTTACACTTAAAACAATAAATTCACTAGGTAAACAATTAAAAACAAATTTATTTTAATTTTATTTAACAGCCAGACCGGCCCTGTCCGATCACGCGGCACACAAACACAACGATCTTTGGTTTTACGTGTTTAATTTTGCTATAATTCACTCGGTCAACACAGTAGCGCAATTCACTCGGTTAAAAACCAACTAGGACAACAATTCACGGCGGTAACAGGCAGCGGTAACCCCGTTAGGTCTACGGGACCCTTCCGGGAGTCAAGGCGCAAACACTGTCGCTAGACAACGTAGGACAACATACCCCGACGCTAGCGGCTACCTACTAAACGTTGTCCGGACGATACCGAAATGTGATAACATCCAGACGGATGATTGCGCATAAAAACGCGCACCAGTAAAATCCGGACACTTCGCAAAAAAACATCGAACGTTCATAACATTTTCTCTTCATAAATTGTAATGCTACTTTGTTCTAGGCCAAAGTGGTAGATAAGGTGGTAAATACCACCATTAATAATCGTAACGTTGCCTGAAATCGCTTTAGCCCTGTTTGGTGACCAGCGCTCAATAGTATTACCATCCCTTATCTGCTTTCCTTAACCCCTCGAAATGCCATTGAAGGAGCGGAATCGTTCATTCAATGCTCTATCTATAGAGCCCTTCAGAATTCAGTTTCATCGCGGAATAAATTTTTACTTATAATTGAAAAAAAATTGCATACTGTACTCGTAGATACTCTTACTGCAGACGACCACAAAGCAATTGAGGCGAAAATATTGACGGGTTGATTGAAGTTCTGTCAATCTCACTGCAATCCACTTTTTCAATGATGTAAGCACATTGCAAATTGATATTGTTCGTCTCCGGGCCTCTTTACCCACCCTTCAGCCTAGAATATAATCCGATTGGGGATGCTGTATAGTTGCACAAACAATAATTTAGCTAAACAATAATTAAAGCAAATAATAATTTGGCCAAACAATAATACAAGTGAATCAAATTTAATAATCTTATTATTAAGTTCTGCAGGTATTTCGGTTTTAAATTATTGTTACAGCTGTTTCGGCGTTCAAGGCCATTTTCAAACTGTGGTTAGGCCACATTGAGACGATTTTTTTTACTCCCACACAATTTTAATTTGGACGGTGTGTAAAATGATTTATTACCGGTAAACCGATTTACTTTGAAAATAATTGTGATAATTAATGATTCTCTATTCTGTGAGGTATTGAAGGTACTGTAAATACCTCACAGAACAGAGATATTTTTATTATTAAATTATTATAATAGAATTCCACCACGAATTGTCAGTATCAAAAAAAGAAGGGAAGCTTTATTATATCAAGATGTAAATGTGATATGTACACTCCGCTTCTCTACACAAGCATTGCTTAAAAGAGAAATGTAGCATTGTAAAGTTAATTAAAATTTAGGTATTCAATTTCAACAATAATAAATATATAGGTATATACGTATAGTTACTGGTTCCATGATAAATCAACACATGTATGAATCGGCACACTTTTAAAAAGTTATATAAAGTCATTAAAAATAGCCTAAGAACCTAAACTAACCATTTTTAAAAAGCGTGCCGATTTATACGAGTGTTGAATTATCCGGTCAACATAGTTACATCGTTAGACCTTAAATCCTAAAGTATATCCACCCCTGTCACAAAAATGTATAAATATCATAACATTAAGCAAAAATGTACCAGTCGGAAGACGGACGTGATTGTTCTTAATCGGTCGGGTCATAAAATAAACAAAGAGAATAAAGTATAAAATTGGTTTCGTTGTACTCATTACGATGGAATTCCATCAAGAACAGTTAAAAAAATAGAAATACTAAGAATTTTTATATAAAATCTTTGAGAATCAAATGAAAGGACATTTCTGCACTTTGCCACAACTCAGTATCGTGTTTACCTTGTCAAGAAAATCATAATTTTTAGTGCAATATGCTAAGTTATTGGTTCGATTTTTTATGTTTACGTACAATGGATAACATAACTGGACAGGATTAAGATTTATCAACAAAAATATACTAAATAAAGAATACGCCTCACATTACATTTTTATTTTATTTATTTTTTATTTAATAATAAATTTTATGGTACATACATTTATATAAACATAGGTAGAAAGGTTATAATTTTTTTTTAAATATACATATATATCAAAGTTCATTAAAATCTTACTAGATCAACATACTTGAGGAAGAGGTGATTATATATATACAATTATACATACATAGCCAAAAATCCCACATTTGCCTATGTGGGATCCCACATATAGGCAAGGCCAGTGCGTGCGTATACTTGGTATCAGTGGCAGTAAAAAAATTGAGTTTATTTTTTCATGGAACAATTTATTTTTATGTTTTATATTTGTTTATATAAGTACAATAGTATCTTTACAAGTATACAAATGAATCGAGTTTTTACTTAAAAATAATAACTGTATAATACTAATAAGATTGTAAAAGAAAACAAGAAAAAAAAAATTTGCTTGTTTATTTTAATTTTTTTTTTTGTTCAGTGAAAAAATCATATTTGTATGTTGTTGAAGGTAAGTTAAATAAAAATTATCAGTTAAATAAAAAAAAAGAAAATAGGGAAAATACACAATTATAGCAGGAAAAGGTTGATATCTTTGGTTTTTATCCAGTTTTTTACAACATTTTTGTTTGTGTTTTTAAAGATGATATGTTTGGACACTTACATTCTGTAGATACTGTCATTATCGACCTGGTGAGAAACTTTTAATAGGTGATTTACTATCATTAAGTTATTCTATAAAATCGCAAACCCCAGCGAAAATTACAGCAATACACTAAAAACATAATGTGAAACGATGCAACGGAGATTTCTTTTGCAAAATCTGTAAGTACGACGTAGATCAAAAGATCAGTAGGTGCATGCTGTCAGTGATTCCAATGTAAACACTGCAGAATCACAAAAAACATTTGTTTTATAAATATTCTCTAAAATTTAACATGTCAAGTACTTAATGTATATTATTATTGTGAGGGTATAGCGTTGCATGTCCGAGTATGTGTATGTATATGTATTTGTATGTTATAGCTACCTATCGATGTGTATAAAGCAATATAATATACCCGTGTAAGGACGTATCTAGGTATCTACTATGTAGCCAATGATAAGAAATCAAGAATTGAACGAACTTATTATTTCATTATTCTTACTACGTTATTATTACGATTATGTATTTTCGAAGCGTAAGATCATAAAGATATTTCTTTGAAAACGATCACTCTTTAATGACTCCTTGTTGTCCACGAAGCAACCACTGCCTCCAGGATCTCTCCAGCGTCCCCAAGGGGCGATATTTCCCACTTTTGGAATCTAGTCCAAATTAGGTTACCTCTAGGTTGGGGCCTTTGTAACAATTGAAGAGGTGATTTTCATGGAATAGTCATTTTAGATGCTTCAAATGAATGTTGGAGGGTTCGAATCAAGTTACTTGGCCATCCTGGGGACCTTGGAGTAAGACAGAAAACACTGTTCATAGGTGGAAATGCATTTTGAACGCTTGATATGAATATTAGGGGGTTGAAATTAAATATCTAACATTCTATAAAATCAAATATCTAATATTCTATAAAAAAACAACTAACATTCTATAAAATAAAAGATGTAACATTCTATAAAATCAAATATCCAACATCCTATCAAATCAAATATCAAACAGTCTATCAAATAAAATATCTAATATTCTATCAAATCAAATACCAAACATTCTATAAAATGAAATATCTAATATTCTATAAGATCAAATATCTAACATTCTATAAAATCAAATATGTAACATTCTATAAAATAAAATATCTAATATCCTATCAAAACAAATATCTAATATCCTATCAAATCAAATGTCTAATATTCTATCAAATCAAATATCTAATATTCTATCAAATCAAATATCTACTTTCAAATTTTATTCTCTCCCCCCCTCCCTCTTTCAAGTCCTTCAGTCCCATATAATCCCCTAATGGGATGCCATAGGCCAATTGGCTCCGGACAGTTGGAAACCTTGGGCGATATCATATAAAAAGACTGTCCTTGATGATGATGATGGTGATTATGATGATGAATGATCCGGTATAAAACCGAAAAATAATAAAATGACGAATAATGCGTTTTTCCCCAATTTGACTAAGCAATAAGAAACTGCCCAAATAACACGTGGGTGTTGGGTGGTGCGTAAGGGAAAAGATAAGAAAAATAATTAAACACTATAATTTCGGATGTGATGTACATTTTTTTTTTACTCCAAACTCGAGGCCCTGAGAGAAATAATTTCCCTCAAGGCCTAAATCATTTTTGGGGATGCTGTGTAGAGGGTATTTAAGAGGACAGAAAGGAGTGAACCTGGGTCTTTAAGAGACCCATGTTGTAAGAGGGAGGAAACACAGAGGCCGGCAGATCATTCTACAGCCCAGCTGTTGAACACGAGAACGAGTCATAGAAGCGATCTCATGTGACAAATGTTAACCGTGTACAAATGTTGGGCGCGCGTATGGTGTGTTTCCCGACTGTGCACCGGCGCCGAAGAGATCAATGGCGCTAGTTCCTCAGAGTATATTCCATTAAAATACCGGTAGAACGAGGACAGCATTCCCACCCGACGTCTGTGCTTCAAAGATTGCAAACCGTTTGTTAAGATAGGTGAATCTATCAAATGGACAGCCCGTTTCAGCATTTCCGAGTCAATGGTTTTTTCACATATATTGGGGCTCCCGACCAGAGGTGGCTGCCAAATTCTTCTAGTTGTGTACTATTAAAGCATCTCTGTAGAGCACGCCCAGAGAGGCTAACTTTACTCTGACTTCGATGGGGCCCCCATACATAAGCTGGTCACTTAAGGTTACACCAAGCATATCAATGGAGGACTTGTTGGGAAGATTGCTTCCGTTAAAGGAAACTAGATTTTCATTTCGATCCCTTTTAGACGTAATCAGACATGATTGGGTCTTTGAAACATTAAATTCGAGGAGGTTATTCTTACCCCAAGACGAAACTCTCTCGAGGTAACCGTACATTCTCTGCTTCAAAGCCCTATGTAACATTCTAAATTTTTAAAAAAATCTTATTTTCAAAAGGGGAATAAATTGTTACGAGAAAAAGATTTTTCATATCTACGAATATATATTGATTTTCCTTGTATTTTTGTACTCTTTTTTAAATTATTAATTTTTGAAAATGTCGTATATAATAATGTAATGTAATAAATATACCGGTCTTAAATATAAAATATGGAGTATTTTAAAAACCCGTTGACAAACTGATATCAATCAGTAACGGAACTTTAATGTAAAAATAATGCAACATTTAAAAAAAAATCAGGGAATATAAGTAAATACGTATATGATTATAATGAATTTATGCCACTATTCTTACAACGATTGGTGGTGTAATGGTCAGCATGGTTGCCTTCTAAGCAGCTGTTCAGGATTCGATTCTCAGCGGTGACAATATATTTATACAATAAATATATATATATATATTTAAGTACTTAAATTTTTATTAATTGATAAACTAAAGTTCTTAAAAACTTAAGACAAGATTTTTGTGCATAGCGCAAAGGGTAACAATTATTTTTATAAACAATAATTATTAGCCTGAAACACTCATCCAAATTGAA
Source organism: Halesus radiatus (assembly GCA_022606495.2). Lineage (NCBI taxonomy): Eukaryota > Metazoa > Arthropoda > Insecta > Trichoptera > Limnephilidae > Halesus > Halesus radiatus. Next base: position 47,167 of record JAHDVE020000925.1, read on the forward strand.
AAAAAAAACCTTTCCGAGCAAAGATAAATGTCGCCGACAGGACTCGAACCTGCACCCTTCTGATGTCCGGTCAGATGCTCTACCGTTGAGCTACGTCGGCTTATCGCAAACCCGCCAAGTTAATCAATATATACTAGTGTTTCATTCAATAATTACTGTTTTTATTATATTTTCACCTGTAAACAACCAACTTTATTAGTATGAGAAAGGCTTGTAACGGAAAGGTTTTTTTCAATTTGGATGAGTGTTTCAGGCTAATAATTATTGTTTATAAAAATACTTAAATTTTTATTTAAATTAAAAATACTACATAATAAATTATGTATCATATATTATTTAAGTTTGCGATAAATAAAAATTAATGTAATTATACCAAACCAGACAAAATTAATGAAAACGTTATTGTCTGAGCATCTCCAAGTTCCTCCAATTTGAGTAGGTACAGAAAACAAGATTCCACCATTTTGCTGATTGATAAAATACGGGTGTTGGGAATGTGTCCGTGTGCCAAAAGTAAGCTGAGTTTTTCCCTTTTTAAATATTGAAAAACGTTCTTGAACTGATTGTCAACTTTACTGACCTGTCTGGGGGCTAGGAGTCAAAAGTTCTTATGTAAAATCAGTTTATTTTCAAATCGGTATGGTCATCGCTAGTTTCCCCACATTTTATATGTGCTCTCTCTAGCGTCGTTTATGTGTGGTCAACTCCACCACAGGTCAGTCGTTAGTCATCATTCATCACTGAATAAATAAGAACGCGAGAAATGCGAAGTGGACGTGTTTCGTGATCCAAAAGTCTGTCCACTCGGACATCAAACACAATAAAATTATTTCACCATCATATCAAATGGAATGGCAATATACAATGCAGGCAGTGGAAGAGTGACAGGATGATGTATTTGACGTATTTTCATTGGCTCTTTCGAGGCTATAACCAAAAGGTACAAAGTCAAAGGCAGAAGGGCTTCCATTTAAATCTACGTGAAAGGCACTTCTGGTGAGTGTTCTTTATTCCATGTAAGTCATCGACAAATCATGAATTAAGCTGCGATTCGCATGTGATGGCTTACGATGGATCTATCGTAAGTTCTACTGAGAGGTTTAATTAAAAATAAAATATGTAAAGAAAAACATATTTATAACAAAAGACTTAAAGATACGGAAAAATAGGTGCTATCACCAATGTGAAGAACGAAGGTAAAACGAGGCAGGATTGGTAAACGACCGAACCAAATACGGAAACAAGAATAAAATGAATAAGCTAACACAGCCACACTTTGCGTTAGGGATGGTCATATTCGATATTCATTGCGAAATATCTGATCACTTATATTTCGAAAATCTATATTTGTGATGCGTATTAAAGAATGATCTACCGAAGTAATTCAGTGAATAAGATTAGGGAAAATACGCTTAGTTGGTTGGTTAGACCGGATGGATAGAAAAAGGAGAGTTAAGGGATTATGTGACAGGATTACTTTATGGACAACATTCAAGACAAATTCGGAGATGCCCCAAGAAGACATGGCACGATCAAGTAATTTAAATACTATTATTGGGTTATGTAAGATTGGAATTAATAGAAGAGTACACGTAAGCTAATAACGATAAAAGCTTGTTACACACAGTTAATATAATATCATAATATATATGTGAGGGGGGTACGCTTACCATACAATTGTCAAAGATATATTATAGTACCCGTGTGTGACGACTGTACGGGATTGTATGGCGAGCGATGGCGAGCGATGTCGAGCGATATACCTTGACCAAATATTACATTAACTGTGTGTAACAAGCATACTTAAGGCATATGAAGTAAGGGCTAACGGTTAGTTACTAAGTTATTTTGCCCTATGTGGCAGAGCGAAAAAGGGTATAGAAAATCTGAAGTCTGGACAAACAAACAAGCGCTTTTGACCAATTAATTGACCGGTCAGTGGCTGACTTGGCATCGCGTCTGGATCCCACCCAGGCGTCGTGAGTTCTATCCCTCGGCTGGCTAAGTCCCCCATAACGACACAAGCAATATCTTCCGCTTAATGTGACGGTAGCAGTGGCGTGTATTGCTCCTTGACCAAGGGTAAGCTGTAGATTTTCAAGTGTCGATTATAATATATCATGAAAACCCGAACATCTTACGACTAGAAATAACATAAGCAGATATTCCGGCGAGAGCCCTAACAGTTGTTGTGTTATTTTTTGGCCATTACTGTCACCATAAATACCGGTGTCGAAATTCTAAATGTTTCTTTTTTTTTGCAATTTTTGAATTATTCAAAACACGGTTGAAATGTATTTGCTACGGATTTTTTTTGGCCGAGAAACCTTTATAAATACAATAAACTTACAACCAAGTAAATAGAGGTTGAAATCAAAGTAATTAATTTTGCAAAAAAAATATTAGCCAAGCTAAAGATTTTTCGAACATTCAAACAAAATATTTTGTCGATAACTTTGCGGCTTACTGTAATACCTTCATATTCATGAAGTAAACTAAAAAATACTAACTCGAGGAAGAAAAACGTTTGGAGGACCAGTTCACGACAGGTTGGAGCAAAAAAATGAGTTATTTGTCAGGTAGGAACAATTTATAAAGGTAGAAGGATTATGACATAAAAAGTCCACAAATTTTTGTCAGAGATCTTAAGATGGTAGGCGCAGCTTTTCGGCCTATGTGGGCTGAAAGTCACTAGATGGTAGTAGGAGATTTTCAATATTGTCAGGTTTTTCGTAATCCGGGAATGTTTGTCTGTCTTTTTTAAAACAAAACAAACTGTTATAATTTTTCGGAATTTTTTATTTAGAAAATATATCGTTTTTTGTTTATTAAGAACATAGATAATTCGAAGCATCGTTCGATAGTTAAAAAGTATCGAAAATGAAAAATACGATTATTAAAAAGTTTCGAATATGGCCATCATTACTTGGAAAACACTGTTTGGACAACAAGTGCTATTGACTTACACATAGCACTGTTAAATTCCTACATTCTAATTGTAGGTGCTAAATGACAAATGACGTAGATTGGTACTGTCGGTAGCGGACAAACCATCGACACAAAACACATGAGACGGCCTTTGCATTATCAAAAAAGACATTAAAAAAAAAAAAATACCGCATAATATATTAATACACAACTACCCGGAGTATATTGTGAGGTTGAAGAGAGTGGGTAGGAGAAAAGATGAGAAAGGGAAAGGTTGGAGAGCGTTGCGAGCTAATCGAATGTTGAGCTCGCAACGTTTTGGGTCTTCTGGAGAGAGATGGAGTTAGATGAAATAGATGACATTTTTGGATAGTCAAGTACTGCCCAATCTTCCTCTTCCCCATTTACTTCCCTTCCCCACTTCATTCAGCATCGCAAGATACCCCAATTTGAGAATGCCATAGTCCCACTGGCTCCAGACAATGGGGAGCAGTTGACAATGCGCAGTATGCATATAAAAAATGACCTTAGAAAATATTGTCGAAGCGCTGCAACAGCGCGGGAGTAAAAATAATATTAATAATATGTTAATGAAGCCCACTCATAATAGCATTCAACTTATATATTATCTATACCAGTGGTTTCCAAATGTTTTTTTCCCTAAGCACCCCCTGGAAACATATCTTAGTAACACGTCCCCCTATCCAAAACATTGCAAAATATACATTATTTCAGTATATCAACAATTTTGCAAGTCAGGGTTTTCGCTTACCCTTAAGGCAGGGGTGGTAAACCTAATCCTTGAAGTGCCCGAAAAAAAAACACTGCTGGCCGTGGGCGCCGATAGTGATACTCACAAGAACAAACTGCGGTACGTAACACCCTATCTACATGGCAACATGGCATACAATTATTTTTTTTTTATATAAATTTATAATGTTATATAAATTTATGTTATTTCTTTTATTTTGTATTTATTTTTAAATTTATATTGATTTCTGCGTTTATATATTACCCAAGTAGACGCTTGTAAACGGTCAAATTTATATCATCCATATATTACACATAATTTTTATGTAAACTGCTGGTTTCCCAATTTCCCAAAAAGAAAAAAAATTAAAAATAACTAACTAACTAACATCACGTCGTTTCCTCTCAGGCGTACGCAGAGAGGACGGACCGCCAAACAACTCGATCTTGGCAAACACTTCTTGCTTCATTCACATGCACACATTGTCTCATACATTCTCTTTTGTTATTCCGACTTCTGATATGGCCTGACTCGGATAACCGATTTTTTTTTACAGTAACTCCACACAGGAGGCCCCGAGGGAAATAATTTTCCTCGAGGCCTATATCATCTTTGGGGATGCTATGCTCTGTGGAGGATCTTTTAGAGGATAGAAAGGAGTGGACTTGGGTCTTGAAGAGACTGTTGTAGGAGGGAGGAAACACAGAGGCCGGCAGATCATTCCAAAGCCGAGTTGTTGAACACAAGAACGAGTCGTAGAAGTGACCCGTTCTCATGTGACAAATGTCAACCGTGTAAAAATGTTGGGCGCGCGTTTAGCGTGTTTCCCGACTATGCACCGGTGCCGAAGGGATCAATGGCGCAATGATTCAATTGATTGTGCAATGTCTTCCTAGGGCGTCTCTGATTTCTTCTTTCATTCACATTCGCTGCATATATTCTCCTTACACTCCTTTCTTCGTTCATTCGCTCTACATGCCCAAACCATCTGAGCGTCCCATTCTTGGCTTGCATTCTTTGCGAATCACATTTCGAACATATTTCACACGTTCGTACATAGTTTTACCAGGCATTCGCCTTAGAGATCTCATTTCTACAGCATTCAGTCTACTTTCATCCTTCCTCTGCCAGTTCCATGCTTCACTGCCATACTTCAGGGTTGGTAGCAGCACTCCACTGTGGACTGCTAGCTTCGCTTCTAATAAGCCGAAAACTTTTTAAGTTAGCGCAGTCTCCCTTGGAACAAACGGTTTGTGATAGATTTTGTTTTAAATGGAGTTTCTTATTATTTGAAAGACGATCGAAAGAAAAATGAACAGGGTTGTTTAACCCTGTCCCGCTATCAGTTGAGACAGAAGTTCAGAAATATGACCTCCAGCCTTATCTGCAAGAAATAATAATTATTATGAACAATATGTAAATAACTGATAGCAGGATTGAGTGCGTGAGTATAACCACGAGTAGCCACTGACGATGCTCGGATGAGGGCGATTTGCAAAAAGTGACGGATTCAACTTATTGATGATAATAAAATGATTCTTAACAACAAAAAATCTGTTACCACTTAGTTAGTCATATAGAATACAATTTTTTACCACAACATCAAAAATATTCTAAATATACACATATTATGGATTTCCTTTTAACCGCCTTCATTGGGTTATTAATCAAAAAGTAGGTTAAAAAACAGAGGAGAGAAGAATATACCCGAACACATCAGTTAGCTTCGGCTGATCTTAAAATACTAAACGAGATGACTCAGGAACAAACTTGACGTATACGAATGTTTTGTGGGTTTCGGGTATAGCTTTTTTTGTACCTGAACGTACGTGATACGGCTTGTTGCGTTCGGGCGATAATATAGCGGCCGTATCACGTACGTTCGTATGGGTAGGGGGGTTAATTAGATTAACTTTGTTACGATGCAATATACTTACACTTAATACAATGTGTCTTGACACCACATTTACTTATATATATATTTTCATAATCAAACTGCAATGTACTTAGACTGCGCAAAATATTATATTAATACATGTACCACAAATATTATTTAACTATTATCAAATTAATGTACATTCCTCTTCCATCCACAAGCAAATGCTTTTAATGGAAGAGTAGTATTAAATTTTGTTATATAAAATGTTAAGTATATTATTATAATACATATTTAATTGATAAAAAATAAATAAAAAAATATACTTTTTTTTTGATAGAAAGCAGTCACTTTGTGGTTAGACATATTTAATGAAAATAAAACAATAACTTTTGTTTATAACCACGAGAATTTTATTTAATTTTATTACGACCGACCGGTTTCGCTTAACATAAGCATCTTCAGGGTACAAAAATTAAACTGATCAATAATACATAGTGTGTGTTTATATATACAAAATAGAATAAGACAGAACATAACATAGAACAAAGAAAAATGAGATAGCATGAAATAAGCATGAAATAGAAATAACCGAGCGAAAGAGACAGATTTTTTCTTTGTTCTATGTTATGTTCTGTCTTATTCTATTTTTGTATATATAAACACACACTATGTATTTTTGATCAGTTTAATTTTTGTACCCTGAAGATGCTTATGTTAAGCGAAACCGGTCGGTCGTAATAAAATTAAATAAAATTCTCGTGGTTATAAACAAAGTTATTGTTTTATTTTCATTAAAAAAATATACATACATACACAATATGAAATAAATGCAATAGATTTAGGATATTATATCAAAGTAAAATAAGTTCATCTTCATTCATTTTCGATCTTCAGTTCAACATACTGGCTGTGAAACAATTTGCCGGCCTCTGAGTTTCCTCCCTCCTACTTCACCCCTTCTTCTTCCCAAAAAGACACACCACACAGCATCCTCAAAGATGATATAGGCCCTGAAGGAAATTCTGCGTGGAGTAAATGTAAAAAAGTCAGTAAAAACTATTTAAATTTTTAATAAACTACACGCGTTAAATATGTGTGATGCACCTAAAATTTTTTGTAAAACTGCGATAATTAATCTACAAACTCCTTTAAAAATCTGCTGTCATCCGAGAGAACCGGATAAAAGATTCCGCATTTTAGTAAAAAGTCTTTAAGGCTGCTCTCTGACGGTCCGGTGAGGAATGAACATTTCACTCGTTACTGCAGACACTGCACAGAAAAGCCAAGTTTGCTAAAGTAAGGTAACGGTTTGCAACGCAGTTCATTGTGGGACTTTTCTGCGCAGTGTCTCCAGTAGCGAGTGAAATGTTCATTCCTCACCGGACCGTCAGAGAGCAGCCTAAGACTAAGGAAAAGGACAATGCGGTATTCTTTAAAGAGAACCGGAATCAGGTCTTTGAACGTCTTTCTTTTGGAAATATCGTAAGTATTTTATGCGGAAGTAGGTCTTCTGGCATATAAAGTAAATGTTCACGCAACCTCATCTGTGACTTTTCAATGGAGAGTAAATAACTAGATTACTAACCATCACGCTGTTTTCCCGCGGGAAGGCAGAGAGTACGGACCGCCAAAAACCTAGATTTTGGCATACACTTCTTGCTTCATTCACATTCATACGTCGTCTCAGACATTCTCTTCTGTTATTCCGACTTCTGTCATTGCTCGACTTGATTCATTTGATCGTGCCATGTCTTCCATTCACATTCGAATCATATATTCTCCTTGCACTCCTCTCTTCGTTCATTCGCTCTACATGCCCAAACCATCTAAGCGTCACTTTCTTAATCTTACTAATTACGCTTACATTATTTACGAATCTCAACAACGAAGAGTATCATATAATAATTTATGATGGAGAAAACCAACTTTATTTTCTTAAAATAATTAAGTTCTAGAAAAATTATCGCATCCGGACGATAATACTTAGGTATATTTTTCATTCATGAAGCCTTTGCAACAAATCAATCCAGCCAATAACCGGCTGACACCTTCAATTGTTCAATTGCTGACAATATAAATGCAGCAGCGGATTTAATCAAAGCGAACCGATTCGCCGTGATTCACCTCATTATCTACAAGATTCGTTCATACTTCTTGTGAAGCAATTATATATTGATTGATCAAATTCATTTAGTTATTAAAAACTCACATCTTCAAATTAATACTCTATAATTTCATCGACCTGTTATTTTTTAAATCGTTCTAATATGGAACACCCTTTGCTACATTTCACACTGCATTATGGTAGATATCTGCGTGCATCCCATTTAGAATGGCCGGCGGTGTTATTTTTAAAATCATTCGAATTTGATCGAATTTTCATACGTTTCAGACTGCAGTAGGTTCGATTACGGCACGCATCCCGCTTAGTTCACCATTCGCTTCGGAACTTTTGACTCGTGAAATACAATTGGAATGTTATACTTTGATTTATTCCATTTTGATGGGCGTTTTAGAACATTTCATACTGCAGTAGGGTTTACGGTGGCGTGCATCTGTAATACTTTAGGTCTCTTCCGACTTCCGAAGGTTTATGAAAAAAAAAATCATCCCAAATACTTAACTAACCAACGAGTTATTTCCTTAGAGTGATAGGCAGACATAATGGAACGACACACAATTCCTGGCCAATCGTCATTCCCGGCACGCAGTCTTTGCTTCATCTACATTCATATATCGTCTCAATCAATCTCTCCTGTTATACCGATTGCACATTTTATTAACTTGATCATATCAGTCTATGTCACACGCAGCTTGTAACAAGGACATTGATAAGTGGTAACCAATTTTTTTTAGTTAATTTCAAGTGTGGAAAGTCTGTTAAGTGGTAAGTAGCAAGTTACCGTTAAGCACCAAATGACTTGTCTTGATTAGAATGTTTTCTATTTCCCTGTACGCTGAATGCGCATCTTTGTAGTTAGGTGCGGGTTATTGTCGTGGTCTTTGGACACGCACACAATGCAGTTTTAATACAAATACAAGAGTTTACTATATCATTTACTTAATTCCACGTGTGGACGACGATTATCACTGTTCTCGCTTACTGGCTACGTGTAACGTTATATCTTCCTAGCAGTTATATTTGTTGTGGAAAATTTCAAAAAATTATGTGGTGTGATTTTTCAGATAAAATGAAGGCAAAAATAGTTTTCTAGATTTCGAAACAGATATGCAATTAGAGTATCTTTATATAGGAGATTTACATTGCAGTATTTAAATTAGTTAGGTGAGGTCATACTATACTCGTATATATGAGATGATGAAATGACGATTGCGATCACCGATTATAATATTAAATACGTACCTACATTACAAATATATGATAATTAGAATATATCTAGAATGTTCACATTTCTCCCTGAACTCATAGCAATTGTTCAAAAGCGACAAGATAGAAATACGATGATAATAATGACGATTGGATAATTTGCATAGCGCCGTTTTTGTGAGAAATTATATATATATTTATTTGTAAGAAACAAACAGTTTTTAATACAAATTTATATACAGAGGAAGTTTAACAAAAGGTAAGCCAACAAAGTTTCTTGTGCTTACAGTGGTTAAGTACAGATGTTTTATTAAAAGAAAAATAAGAATGAAGGGGGTAGATGAGGAGGATAGGATCGGGACAGGAGATGCTCTCGATACATTAAAATATTAAAGGCTCTGTGTGGTCTAAGCCTGAACCAAAACAATATCATTGGGTAATTCCTCGTTATAGCCGTAAACTCGCTATGGCCGGCATCGTTATAACCAAGTTCGACTGTAGCATGATTCTGAAGTAGAAATAAAAGGAGCGAGCCAAATTTCCTATAACTATACAGTCGCCGTGGGGTAAAAAGTCACCAACTGACATTTTTTTGAGTTAGATATGTATGTGTATATAATTTTGAACACCGCGCCTTCCGCATAATGTTTGGCCTCCCCAGATACTGTAGCGCTTCCAGTATGTTTACGGAGAGGCAAGTTTCCGGTTTTGCAGCCCTTATAAGATCTAGGGTGGCTGGAATGAGGGAAAGAATAAACCACTCCAGGAATATCCTCATTGTGTAGGCCCGCCCCAGTCCAGCCTCCAGCATCGACGCATAATGGAGAAAGATATTGGCCCCTCATAATGTAAATGCCGAAGCACCTTAAAGGCGTTATTTTTTTATTTAATTTTTAAATTTTTATTTTATGTGTGAGGTACCATTCAACAACTATCTTTTAAAAAAAATTATGTATATATTTTGTATGGAACGTGTGGGACTGCACTAACCTCCCCACATACCGGAATAAACATTTATTTATTACTTATTTATTTTATTTAAGAAAAGTCGACATCTCGGTGCAAATTTTCTAAATCTATTTACGTCGTGGGAATAAGTCACTAACAGCATAGAATCAGATTTTTATTTTTATTTTCCGAAAGTCATCAAACCTCTTAGATATTTATCGCATACAAACTATCCACTTTGAAGTCAAATATATTATTTGACGTAATTAACAAGATAACTTGACAGTTATTATTTATATATATAATTATATTACCGAACAACTTAATTAAACATATCGAGTACATAAACTAACTAATTACCTTTACTTATTATACGTTCTCGATTATTTCGCAAACAGTCATCTTCTTCCTAAAAACAATAACATTAATATCACTTAGTGACTTTACGCACTTTAACATAAAATTCTCAGTTTTATTAAAATACCCATGCGAAAAATCACTAACGTAATTAAAAATCAATAATATTTCAAACTCATAGAAACCGGTCTTGCGAAAAATCACTAACTGTATTTATCGTATTTTTTAAATAAACTTAAGCAATTTAATGATCTAGTTAAACTATTGAATAAAACCTAAACTATAAAAAAAATAAAAATAAAACTTATATTAACACCCTAAAATAGACATTTAAAATTGCAATCACAAAACACCCATTATCTCAAAACTGTCAATTTGTTACTTAATGACTTTTTACTCCACGGCGAGATTACGATTATTTTAATACTTTTAACTATTTTGTCTTACGTATGAAATAGTGTTGTTTTTTAAATGTAAATATACGAAACATTTTAGTAAGAACTTAGCTCTTTTAAACAATTTTTAAAAAGTTAACTAATTTCAAAATTGTGGGTTGGTGCCACCCTGCATATAATAAGTTATTATTGTTTAAACTGCGCAACAATTATTATAATCGATTAATTGTCGACGCCATTGCATAAATTACCGTCGACATACAATCAATAAAATAAGAAAAACGGTACTCACGTTGGTTGCCCTGGCCGCACGTGACTCTGGCAATCTTCCCGCCTTGCCAAGATGGCGTCGCGTCCAGCTTTCGCTTCCTCGCGACGCCGTTTCCAGGCGTCTCCACCTGGTTTCCGGTGGCCGCCATCTGCGACTTCTCCAGATACATGTCTATTTCCGCTCTCCCTCCGTCGGAATTATTGCAATTTCCTCCTTTCATGAGGAGTTTTGCCTTTTGAAAGTGTCCAGTAATTGGAGAGTTTTTTGTGAAGCGGTCTTCGTCCTTGTTGCGTTCTTGTTCTTTATCATCAAAATCTGGACGTTGATTTGAGCTGTCTTTGTCGAAAAGGTCCAAATCCTTGCTCAAGTGCGCGTTTGGTCCTTCGAAGCTGTTGGGGCTTTTTACTAAAACGCCGTTGAACTGATTGTTTATTTTGATATTGCTGTATTCACTGGAGATCTGGTCTCTCCTGTATGGAATTTGATTCTTTTCGTACAGTCCAATTCTTTGATCGGGGAACGGGATGGAAATTTGTGGGTTCTTTGTACCTTGATCGTTTTTGCACTGCTGTTCTTCGTAATTGTTTTTTTCTTCGTCTAGTGATACTCTTATTTCTCCAGCCCAGGTGAAGAAATCTTCCTCGGGGGTCTGTTTTAGCTTCAAGACGTCTTGCACCCCAGCATCCATACTATTGTCGCTCTCGGACAGGGGCGAGTGGCCGACAAATTCCAAAATTTGAGCACTATATGATCCTACTGCTGATAAGTACGAGAAGATAGGCAGTTCCATAATCTCCCTTGAAAAGAAATTATGTGCCTTGTAGCAATTTGTAAACAAATACAATATTATTGAACAATACGTTCAAAAATACATAAATTCCACAAATCTTTGAAGATTAGGTAAATTCATTTAAAAAAAAAGATTTTTCAAGAAGCAATATCTTATTTTTAGCAACAATTAAGTATGCTGGATTCGCCAAAAGCTTTATTTTCTGTTCTTGTTAAATGGCAATATTATTTTATTTATACTTAAAACAAATATACATGATAATTATTGTAATTTTCGACAGATAAATGAGGTTACACAATTTTTTGTTCCAAAAACACTTATCTATCTTCTGAAGCAGAAATTTTGCTAAACAAACGATTTTTCACACTTCTTGATAAGGCGGGGATATTTTTGTTTTATGCACTTTGTTAAAACGTGGACACAATTGATGTTTAAACAGAGACTCTTATATACAATCTTAAATGGCGAGACTTGCACTATATTGTAGAAGGTTCAATACTTTTAAAACACTCCGAAATTCGATCCGCACTTACGCACAAGTGCCGCTTTAAAAAAGACAAATAGTCGCAGTCAGAAGATCTAAATCATGAAGATGCAAGAAAATTTAACAAGCCCAATCGTCTACACAACAACCAGAAATGGTTCACACGACTTCAAACAATCGGAATTGCTTCACTTCCGAAAACGAAATGATTCAACTTAACTCAAAACAACCCGGTGAACGTTCACTACACGGGAGGACTTAGGTCAACCCAAAAGGTCCAGCAATACACCGAAGGACTTCTAAAGTATCCAAAGGTCTAATACACTGGAAGACCTCTTAAGCCTCCAAAGGTTCAGAACTATACTGGAGAACTCGTAAGGTCTCCAAACGTCCAGTTTTTCACTGTGAGACTCCGAAAAGTCCACAAAGTTCCACTCAGCTTCAAGAAAGGAGAGTGACGAGAAATGAAAGCACCGCGTCAGAGCGCTTTGCTTCTTCGTATGGAGAGGCAATCCAGTTAAAACAAGACGAAGAAAGAGTTGTACAGTTTCTTGATGCCTGTTGTTTCCCGCTGCCTGTGGCTATGAAGAAGTGACTTCTCCGCAAGGAGTAGCATCATTGAAGGGAGATTCTGGAAGGATTCCGGCTGGGGTCGCGGCGAGTCGCGATGGCAGTGGCCTTTCCTCCAGTAGTCTAGCCGGCCGCGGAGGGCGGGGTCCATCTGGTAGTGGGCGGCGGGGGCGAAGGGCTCTCGTGGGGCGGCCTTGGGCGGCTGGTCACAAGAGATGGGTGCGGTACAAGGTGCCCCGGGCACAAACCTGCAAAATAACAAACAACATTAACATGGTACCAAAGTTAGCAATACCGCCCTCTGCAAACTATACCAAAGGACTGTCATTTGTCAAATATGATATTTCACATTCGGTAAATTGGTAGAATGATACTTTCGAGGTTGAAACACGTTTATTCGGAAAACTAACGAAGGGCGCAGGAATTCTTATGTTAAACTATTTTGCAAACATATTGGAAGGAGATCACTAAGTTAGTGTCCAGCAGTTTTTATTAAAAAGTAGAATTATCGAAACTTAATTTATGAACAAATTCTCTTGAACGAATTCCCTCAGTTTAAATACGAATAACGCCAAGAATTAATAATCTGCAATTCGATTAATAAGAAAGTTCTATTTGAAGACAAGGAAAACAAATTTCGAGACAATTTTTAGGCGAGAAACATAACATTATGCAAATCATTATTTTAATACAAGTTTTATAACATAATTAATTAAATATTGCGGCAGAATATCACTGGCGAACAAATCGCTTCTTTGTTCCTCGCAATTTGATGGAGTTTTGGGTTGGAAATGACTTGATCAAAAAACGTAAGCTGCCCATAATTAAAGCTCCCAAAAATCGTAGTTTCTGCATAATTTGCCGATGAAACGTTAAATTGAATAACGACTATCAAAAACATGTATATGTTTTAACAGACTCCATGCCAGTTGGCAGGGTCAAGGTTATATCCAGTCTTCTAACACTCTTACATTGAAAGAAAACTGGTGTCTACAATTTACATAAGACCTGACGACTCCTAGGCCCCAAATAGGTCAAATAAATTATTATCGTTCAGTGAAAGAATTTTGATATTTTAAAATTTTGTATCAATTTCGCATAAGTGAAGAAAAATCGAGCTTACTTCTCGGACTACATTTATTAGTGGCGTGCAGCACATAGGCTGAAAAGCTGCGCCTACCTTAAGTTTTCTCATAAATAAATAAAAACATTAATTGAATCGATTAAAAATCACTTTGTATTCACCATTTTATTAATATACACATAGCAAAATGTTTACAATTAGACAAATTTCAAATTTTAGAATTCAGAAAAAGCGTTAATGTTGAATTAAATATAATTAATAATAGAATATTTTTTAAAAATAGCCTTCTCTTGAATTTATTTTCATGTTGATATTAATAATAAAAATAATTTCTTTTATAATTTCTAATACAAATTTGTTATTCAATGCTTCATAATATTTTTTTATTAATTACTTACGTACTTTGATCAATTTTTGTTTATGTTTGTAATTTGTCTAATCTCACATTATTGTGTTATGTTTTTATCATTTGTTGATACTTGACATTATAATTTTTTTGTATTCTATATATTCCTAAAGAGGGAAGCATCGCTTTCGAAACATATGTGTATATTAATAAAGTGGTGAATACAAAGTAATTTTTAATTAATTTATTAATAATGACGCTACAAAGTGAATACCAATCTTTTGAAGAAATTAAAAACTTTAATTTTAAGAAGTTTTTATGTCATAATCGTTCTACCCTTAGAAATTGTTCGGTTTTTTTCAAATATCTCATTTTTAGTTGCAACCTGCTTTGAACGTCTTATCCTTCAAATGTTTGTACCCGAGTTAGTTTTTTTTAGCTTGCTTCATAAAGATTCACAGAAAAATGCACCACCCGTCAAAATAAGCCGGAAAGTTTCAGATTTTTATTGCTAGTAATGTTGCTTTGATTTTGATCCTCTGCTTACTTTAGTAATTATTTTATTATGTTCACAAAGTTGCCTGGTTTAATCAAATCCGTACTTATAAAGCAGGTTTCGAATAGTTAAAAATTAGCAAAAATGAGATAAATAATAAAATTTCAACAGCAAAATTTGTGGTAAACTAGTAACGTGCTTGTATTTTTAAGATGTTCCGGTTTTCATGATGAAAGATTATAATAACACCTGACAAGCTACGGTTTACCCTAGGAGCAACGCACGCTACTGATATCTGCATATAGGTACATATAAGGACCATTGCATCGTCAAATGGGGTATGTTGTGAGGCTTAAGGGAGTGGGTAGGGAAGAATATAGGAAGAAGAAGGTTGAGAAGTACCGGCTTTTCATATCTAACATGGCTATAGCCACTTAAGCAACGTGTTGAATTTGAATGATGATATTTTACCAGGGCGGTGCTGAGAGTATCTACGATGGTCGAGCTAGTTAATAAAATAAGTACTGCCCTGATGAAGCTTAGTTATAAATGAATCTTGTAGGCGAAAATGATCACAATTTCGTATTAAATATAATAAAATCATTTTTTTTTATTAAATTTAATGTAAATCAAATTTAATAATGTTATTATTAAGTTCTGCGAGTATTTTTAGTTTTTATTATTGTGACAGCTGTTTCGGCGTTTAAGGCCATTTTCAAACTGTGATTAATGCACATTGTGACGACTTATTTATATGATTTAATTTACTCCCACTCCTTTTCAATTTGGACGGGTAATGATTTATTATCGGTAAAACCGATTTAGTTGGAAAACAATTAAAATCCTGAATTCTGTGAGGTTTTCACATTTATAATGTATTTTTACTCGTATTTAACTGAGAATGTTTTCTTAATTGATTTATTTAAATGTGTTGTATTGTTTTGATAATGTGAACATACTGAGAAGCGGTGAGTTTTTATTTTTGATTACTTTATTAATTAATGTTGTATTAGGATCATTCGTTCGTTTGTTAATTTCTAATTTTTCAAGTAAATTTAATCTTAGGCCCTTTCTTTCTATATGTAAGGGTTTAGGTTTGTTGTTGTCAAGCGGGACGTGATTATTAACTAAAAGATGTTCTGCAAATTTTGAAGTAGTGCTTTTATTTTTTGCTTTGTTTTTATAACATCGTATATGTTCTTTGAATCTAGTTGAGAAAGCCCCTCCCGTCTGCCCTATATAGGAACGTGCTACGAATTAAACACAAAAACAACTAATATAATAAAATCATACCACACAATGATTAATTTCTACGAAAATAAAGTAAAATAACCTCTTCCTCAACTCCTCTCTGCCTATCCCTTCCCTGCTATAAGGCCATGGTTGGTCCCATAGATAAGCACCATAACTATTTGATGGTCAGCATTAGATATTGCTTGTAGATCAATATGAAATACATTTGCCCCGAAGGCAGACCGCCAGCACGCGTAATAAACTAATTATCCACTTTTAACAGAGTGGCGACTAACTGGTTCACTCGAAACTGATATTATTTAATTACTTTTAAATGTTTATTTAGTTTTTTTTTTAAGAAATTATTTTTAATTACACAAATATTTATTATTATTAGTAAAGGTTTCTTATGTCACTCAAAATTCAAATTTAACAAGGTATTATTTATGACACAAAATTATGAGGTCCCTTTATTTCGTTTCAATTCAGCAAATTCTCATTTTACTGTCACTTTTTAATTGTTTACTTTCGAATCACTTTTAATGTTTTAATCACATATTGTTACTTTTTTTATACTGATTGTTTTATCATCACTTATTGACCAAAATATCACCTCATTG
This sequence comes from Halesus radiatus, assembly GCA_022606495.2. Taxonomy (NCBI): domain Eukaryota; kingdom Metazoa; phylum Arthropoda; class Insecta; order Trichoptera; family Limnephilidae; genus Halesus; species Halesus radiatus. The sequence continues at coordinate 63,647 of JAHDVE020000925.1, forward strand.
GCCGAATTACAGTTTTTTTTTTGTTTTATATTATAATATCTTATCCTGTAAAAAAGAGTTTATTACGTATTTTGTTAATTAATAAGAATATTTTGTGTCTTTCGTAAAAATATACCCTTTCAACTAACTAACTAACTAACCATCACGCCGTTTCCCCGCTGGGGTAGGCAGAAAGGACGGACCGCCAAACAACTCGATCTTGACATTTGCTACATTCACATTCATACATCGTCTCATACATTCTCTTCTATTGTTCCGACTTCTGGCATGTATTTGATACACTCGATAGTGCCATGTTTTACTCGGGCTTCTTCTTCCATTCATATTCGCGTCATATATTCTTCTTACATTCCTTTCTTCGTTCATTCGCTCTACATTCCTAAACCATCTAAGCGTCCCATTTCGTCACCCTTTCAAAATGCTATTAAACATTTTTAAATATTATTTAATTGTCATATTACAAACGTTAAAAATTTCACTAACGTTTACGAGCTTAAATTTTAATTTGTTAAAAATGATAATCTGAAAGAAAATTAATGAAATGTGCGAATTTTCTCTGAGATAAATATGAAATTGTAAAGATTCTCATATTTAGGATGATTCCAATAAATGTCAGTTTAAAAGATCCGATCGAAAGAGTTTTCACACTTGAAAAAAGACCTCCATTACATTTAAAAAAAAATTAAAACTACTATTTCAAAAAGTATTGACCGTAATTTAGGTACTAAGAATATAGATGAAAATCGCGCGAATTTTAATCAATTAAAATACAAATCAATTTATTGGAATAACTGGAGGTTTTTAAACCTCATCGTAGTATTTATTAATTGTAGAAGTTAATATTAACAAATCTCAATGAAACACAAATATATATTAAAAAAAAATACATAGAAAAAATAAATTACGGTTTCAACTAGGACTTGGCGTCAGAATATTCATTCTAGACTTAGGGATATCTGAGACACTATCTAGGTTACAAATGTATTCAGGTAGAACTGTGCAAACATCTATAAGATGGTAACTATGCATATGCACTAAACTACTTCTTTTACTCTTTTGTACAACCTGCTGTTATAATGTAACCACAGGATAAACTATTATTCATTGTGATAATTACGCTGTAACTACATACTGTTATATTGTATCTACTTACTTCTTTACACCTATTTATTATTTTATGTGTACATTATCGTATTCCCTTGTAAAACTATGTGATAAATGTATCAACATGTAAAAGCCTTATAGGCGTGAATAAATAAATAAATAAACTAAAAACATGAGGTACGAAATCGATAAAAAATAATTAGGCGTCAATAGCTTAATTGATAGAGACGCCAGTCCCGGTAAGACTAGAGGATCAGGGTTCGAGTCGCAGGTGCGACCGTCACCTTTTTAATTTTCTATGTCTTTTTCTATTTCATGTTTCATTGCGATATGTCGGTTATTACTTTATTTATACACGATTATAAAACTTTTATGCCACGAATAAGCGATCACTGTTAAAACATTTTTTTAATAAAAAGCACATTTAAAAAAAATGCGTTTTGATATTATTACGTAAGTACTATAGATCACATGTATATTTTATCGGCAGGTCTATACACTATGTTTATTTAACACAGAAGCGATGATAGTGAAAATGTCAGTTTTTTGTTTTTTGTTTTTATTTTTTTTTCATTTCTTTCTGTCTTCTGTCAAAAACAAGATGGTTGATCACGATAACACGACACAATGACGGGAATGCGGTACAAAATAATATCGCAGTGTGGACTGTTGAATTGAACAAGACAAATATGAATACAATTCGCACTCCGCCAATCAAACAACGTTCTCTGTAGTTCGTCATGTGTACCTACGTATAAAAAAACAGGGGACGTTAGAGTGCGGTGGATGGTGTTAGTCGTGTATTTACGACGAAATAATAAATGATATTTAGGTGGTCGATAGCCAAGACGTTTGACGAGCAGTCGTCTAACGGGCAAAACTTGATATTTTTCGCTTACTTTACTTTTTAAAGAAAGACAAACACTTTGATTTCCCCCTACTACTATAAATGATGGACGACTTAGCTAGCAGAGGATTGAACGAGCGATGCCTGGGTGAGAACCCGACGCCTTGGACCACTCGGTTACAAACCGCTCGGTGGGTAAATGACTTACTTTCTTTTCAATACAAGTTATGCTAAGCGAAATGGTATGTAGATAATGTAAATTTTAGGGACAGTTTTATTTTTATATTTTATAATGCTTGACAGAAGCATTAATGTAATCGAGACTGACGTAGGATATGGTTTTTGTAATTTCGAACGGAAAAATAATAATCTCTTAAATGTTTGTACATGTGAACGGAAACATTCTTATCTCTTGCGTGTTTGTATTTCTGAAGGAAAAAAAACGATTGGGAACAAAATACATTATCTCACGAGTTTAGGTATTTTCCAATAGAAAAATTCACATCACTCGCTTTTTTGATAGTTTATAATTACTGCTATTATTTTACAGGGTAAAAATGCAAATCATTTTTTATTTAGAAATGAGTATCTTCTATCATAACAAACTAATCTTTTGTACAATAACTTTTCAATTTAAGAATTGCATATAAAAAAAAAACAAATTTTTCCAAAAATAACTTTTCAATTCAAGAATTTCATATAAAATAAATCTAATATTTTCTGCAATAACTTTTCAATTCAAGAATTATCTATAGAAACAATCTAATCTTTTCTGTAAGAAGTTTTCAATTTAAGAACTTTCTATTAAAATAATTCAATTTTTTTCTACAACAACTTTTCAATTTAAGAATTATCTATGAAAATAATGTCCCGCATTTTGTTAAATTCAATCGGAAGAATCACCATTCTTCTGAGATTTTGTAATATCTAAAAGAAAATGTTGATGTTTTGTAAATAACAGCGAAAAATACAAATCTTCTGGGAATTTAAATTTAATAACGGAAAAATACAATTATCTTGTATAGGACAGAGTTGCTGATTAACATAATTATTATTACTATACCTAACTACAACCTAATACAGAAGTACTGATTATTATTTAGAGTTGATTTTTTCTTCGCAGAAGAGGCTTGAAATGGTATTAATCGTGTTTAGTTTGACTCTCATCCTCCCCCCCCCTCACCCACCTCCTTCTAGTATCTCAATATACCCCAAATTGGGAATTTCGGCATTCATATAATTAAAGATGATAAAAAAAACATATATATATATAAAGCGCCGTTTAGTGATTAAATCACCTAAAGGGCGGTTAACATTGGTAATTGTAGGATGACTTTCTATTGGATTCAATTGTGAGAAAAACACACAGAAATAAAATAAATAAATAAGAGATACCTGCACCTGGTTTGGTGCAAACAAAAACGAAGTATCGAAAATGCAAGTTTTTGAGTGGCTGTATTGACATGCTAACGAGTGCACTGTGCATACATCTTAAATCTTAACGTAACCATTGAGATAGGTTTAAAGTGGCATGCATAATGCGTTCGTGAGCATGTCGATACAGCCATCCATTTTGTATCTGTATAATAGTAACGTAACCCATTAGAGATAAACCGATAGAAGTGCGTTCTAAGCGTGTCCGTGTTCCCGGAGTAAGCTCAATTTTCCATACTTCTGGTGAAATTGATCAAACTTTTTAAATATCTAGGGTACGAAATGTCTTATGTAAATTGGAGACAGGCAAATTATTTTTTTCAAATCGATATACATCACACATTTAGGGATTAGCTATTCAGTGAATATTATAAACCTAGTTAATAAAAAATAATATTTTTGGCATACGGCTAGCGGTGAGTCGTTCATTTGTGTCAACTCATTTCGATGAGCCGTGAGCGTACGACTCCTGGTAAACCGTACCACGGCTCAAACGAACTGCGACTCTTTTTGACAAACTTTGGAACCACTTGAGAACGACTTTTTATTTATCTGAAAAGATAAACAAATCTCAGATGTTTGATAGTATTCTTAGGCATTTTTAGGATGATGCATCTTTAAATAAGGTTCTTTGTTCTGATTTATTTATATAAAATCATCGTATACGTGTCTAACTTCTACAAGATGTGGGACTTGTCATGATGAATCTTGAAGCACTTATTTTCAAATGATCACACATTCGTTTGTAGAGATAAAAATAATTACCGATCGCACACTGCGTACGCACTGTACAGTATTTGAAAGGAGCCTGACAGTCTGGTATCTGGATGTTTTATACCCACACCTATACTCTGAGAGCTGGGAACCGTAGGAGCTTGGATTCGTAAGAAATGGGGTATGAGCTCATGAACTGGGAGTCGGATCTTAATATGAGCCAGCTCTTAAATGAGCCGTCGTTCAATTGAGTCATACGAAAATATTGAGCTGATAACGTGACTCCCGCTCTTAACAAAATGAGTCATCGCTACGTACGGCGTCTCTGAAGTTTAGCGTCCTCCTCGGGATTATGTCTCCCGAGTATTGTTAATATTAATACGAGCAATGAAGAGCACACACATACTGGCACAAACTGATAAGGTACATATAATATGTAGATTGTCTGGTGGCATGTGTGATTTACATTCGAAAACTAATAAATCTGCAATAAAACTGTCAGTATCGAGTCCCCCACAATGATCCCTAACGAATATGATTGAAATTACGATGTAGAGATTTTTTACGACGTAGATATGCGTAAATAAAAAAAAGGACATTAAAAAAAAGTTGTCTGACCGTTTAAAGCCAGTGGGACTATGGCATCCCTAATTTGGGTATACTGTAAGGCTGAAAAGAGCCGGGAGGGGAAGGAATAGGAAGGTGTGGAAGCATTTGGATATTCAGATCTGGTAACTAAACACGGCTAAAGCTATTTCAAGCGATGATTCAATTATAAATGGCGGTCTTTCGTCAGGGCGATACTGAGAATATCCTCCACTCAGGAACGTGCCGCAAATATACCAAATATATATTTTTTAATTTTTGTTCTTCGTAACCCGGGAATGTTTGTTTTTTAATATTTTTAAAACAAAGAAAAATAATTTCTATTCTATTAATACATGTATATATGCACATATTTGTCTTTTTGAAGAGATGGTAAACGGTGATCCGATAAATCAACACACGTATGAATGGGTAGACCACTGACCTCAGAATGGATAGACATGCCCTAACGTACAATTTCGACGGCCTGGTGGCAAAGGTCACGTGACATCAATTTTGCCGCCAGCCTAGTAAACTGCCGTCCACGTTTGTTTCGCGTGATATTGACTCCGGTTAGCAAATTATAAGACATTTATAAAAAGGGACAAACTAAATACTCTAACAAAATATTCAGTTTTTGTGAACAAGCCGAACCTATTTACTTATTTGCTGTTTTACTAAAATTGCCGTTACGCGTAGCTCGTCCCCTTATTTAGGTTGCTTCCCCTTGCGTGTTAGGGCATCTCGATTTATTACTTGCTATGTGGGACACACTTTTTAAAAGCGATAAAAAGTCATTATCAGTATTTATACTATTGTATGAAGCTATCACATTGTGGTTATCCATTATAATCAAATGAAACAATCAAACTGTAGGCGTGTAAAATAAATGTGGATAAAACAAATTTTGAGTGTTCATTAGAAAAAATATTTGTTAAAATGAATTAGGTTAGGTTAGTTTACAGTGTTAATTTATAATGGAACCTTGGCATACAAGTCTTATCCATTGATTAAAAATTTGCAAAAATAATTACCGTCTTATTCTTTTTTATGTGCGATATATTAATTTGTTTATGGTCTGTCAACTATTCGCCATTCATCTTATCTGATCCGCCTCAATTAGCGAGATGAAGTGAAGTTGCGTTGGACCGTTGGGATCATCCTGAATTAGCCAGGGATCATTATGGTTTGCCAGCGAGGGTCAAGGTCCCAAAGTCAACGCGGAGGACTTAATAGTCACTGAGGAGACCGCTATGTTTAGACTTGGCCAATCAACGTGTGGATGCTTTGAGATGGCCACTGGTCATGTACTCGTAAAACTTTTGTATACATGTAAAATTAATTTGGTAACGCCAATGGTAACCATCTTAATAAATTTAAACAATATTACATTAAACCCTTAAGTAAGGAAACTTTACTATCAGATAGATTATCAGTGCAGAATTCTTAAAAACAATATACAATGCCACCATTGTTCCTGATATTAATTATTGCAGCAGTATTTTGTTCTTCACTCAGAATTCTCAGTGGAAGTCGACCTTCTGGCATTCTTACGTCTTAAGTCGAAGTCGAACGCCCAGTGGGCCGCCCCAGACACAGGCAGGAGAAGCAACTCCAAAGGCTGTGCGAGGAGAGGCTAGACTTACTATGGACGAATGCCGTAAACGTAGCACAGGACAGGGACGCCTGGAGGCACCTGGTCGATGCGATGGGTCCCCGACCCGAGTATGACAAGTGGAAGAAGATCAATGTATGTATATATTTATTTTGTTCTTGTCAAAAGAGGAGGATTTTAGAGAACTAACAGTTTTGCCAAAACAAAGCAACGCGCATAATTTTAAGACGAAACAAATATTCAAAAGTTAAAATAATGATCTAAACATACTGTAAGCAAATTATATACTTAAATGTAAGCCTTCTCTTTAAAATTCTTTAGCGGCCAATAAAAATTCTGAATACCCGAGAAAAATAATAAACACCAACACAGACACAACCACTCTATAAGACGAAGAAATGAAATAAAACTTCCCTTTCGAAATAAAACAAAATCGCAAAACCCATTACTATATAGAGCCATGAAGATCTTCCAAGAAATACTTAACAATATAAAATAAGACGAAAATATTTTGAGATTTCAGAAGGTAGTGACGAAATACGTAAAGTTCAATTTATAATGCAGTAATTTTTAAAGTTAAATTTATAATTCTTAATTGTATATTGTGAGTTAAATTGTAAAGATGTTTGTTTGTAGATATTATGTCCATATTAGAATACATGTAACCAATGTACTCTTTTGTGTTGTTTTTTAAGTTAAATAAATAAATTAATAACCATTCACTCACAGGTAATAATAATTTAATTCCGTTTCACGTTCAAAATAAAAGCCGTGATCTTAAGAGGAACGGCTGCGCTGCCTGTTTCATACATAACTTAATTTTGGATTTGAGGCCAAAATACCCATCCAAACTGAATGAAATGTTTTTTTTTTTAAATTAAAGGTTTAGTAAATATCTAGCACGGATGAGAAGTATTTTATTTATTTTTGTTTTAAATTATGAAGTATATGCCATGTAAAAAAAAAACAATTTTAATAATTTTAGAGGCAACTTAGAAAATTACTTGCGGGTTGGTTTATTGTTTATAAAAAAATCATATTTTCTATGTAAATACGATTGCGTATATAAAAATATTAAAAAAACACGTTTTTTAGGGTCGATATTTTAAATTGTGTACGGAACATTTGTGTTCCACCGTAATTTTGTAATGGTCGTTTTTAATTTAATTTAAAGTCCACCATAATGCTTTTTTTAATATATATATATATTTTTTTTTTCAGTCTATTTTCAAAGTAGACGACGTAAAACTTTTTTAAAATCATGGTTAACCCCAAATAATTGTTAAAGGTGCCTCTAAAATCGCGAAAAAACAAATTCCTTTAATGGTCTATATTTCATAATGTAAAACAAAAATAAATAAATTACTTCTAATCCGTACTACTATTACTATACTATTTGATGAAAAAAAAACATCATTAGATTTGGGTGAGTATTATTTCCTCAGTTTTTGTATGAAACAGGCAGCGCAGCCGTTCCTCTTAATAGTGAATTAAATTTAATTAATAATGAAATATTTTTTTAAAATAGCTATCTCATGAATTTATTTTCATATTAGTATTAATAATAAAAATAATTTCTTTTTAATTTCTAATATAAATTGGTTAATCAATGTTTTATAATAATTTATGATTAATTACTTACCCAATTTAATCAATTTTTGTTTATGTTTATAATTTGTCTATTCTTACATTATTGTTTTCGATGTTTATCATTTGTCTATACTTGACATTATTATTTTTTTAGTATTCTATATATTCCTGATGAAGAAAGACTCGCTTTCGAAACATGTAGATATGTGTATATTAATAAAGTGGTGAATACAAAATAAATTTTAATTCATTTATTAATAATGAATACCAATCTTTTCAAGAAATTATAAAATAAAATAATATAAAATTAAAGGTACCAAAAAAAGTTGATTTCCATAGTAAAATTAAAAATAAACACGTATTACATTACTTTTATATTGCTAATTTTGAAATGTTAAACTCTGCCACTGGACTAAAACAAATTAAATCCTGAAAAATGCCTTCCACAACAGAGGTGAACTCCTAGCGTAGAGGACACCATACATTCCCCTGTAATAAAAGAACATGTTTAGTAAAAACAATTCAATAAAATGATATATTTACCTGAAAGTAGGTCCGCTCAGTAGAGCAGGACGGCTGACACCAGCTCAACCTTCCTCTTCTTCGTCTCCAATATGTGCCTCTCGTTTTGGGCCATTCGATAGCCTATCCCTTAAGGGTTGCCTTTTTTCTCCCTATTTTTCTGTCACCCCGGTTCTCTTTAGCAGATATACTATATGTGTTTCCAGGCGCGTCTCTTGCTGATATGGTAGAAAATATTCGAAACCTCCAACGCAAGAGCTTTTACCAGCACAACGATTGCCTTTGACTCCAGTCTCTTTGTATTTTAATACAGCAAATTTTAGATAGTCAATTCTTTGAGCTGAAAAACTCCTTATTGCAGCAAAATCAAGTTGACAGTATTCTGAGCATCAGACTTCAATCAGTCAATATTTTATGACAGCAAGTTGTAGCTTGTCCACAATAAAAGGTGAGATTTTCAATTCCAAATACCAGAATACCACTAATTAACTATAGTTTAAACAATCCCTCCAGCACAACTAGTTGTTACGTTTAAAAACGGGTCGAAATGTGTACTAATCAATTGTTTTATCACAGGGGATAGTTAGACACCCATTTGTGGCACGGTTAAAGTATGTTTTAAAATTTAATTTATTAACATATACTACTCGATTATTTTTAATTGTAGATTTTCCTCCATTCTTTACGAAGTTCACGAACGCCTGAAACGTAAAAAAAACTGTTATTAGAGGTAATAGTATAAATGAAAAAGGCTTAACCAAAAGACGAATATTTGGAGTCATACTAGAAAATGGGTTAAATAACCGATAAGGCTCCACTGGGCAGGACATAGGAATAATGAAAAAAAGCCGACCACAGAAGAGGCTTCTATTTAATAAACCTGCAGGACGAAGCAGAGTTTTGAGAGCTAAGATTATGTGGCTGGATGGTGTGGAGTAGCGATGGGTCATGACTCATTTTGTTACGAGCGGGAGTCACGGTATCAGCACAATATAGTCGTACGGCTCAATTGAACGACGGCTCATTTAAGAGCCGGCTCATATTAAGAGCTGAATCCCAGTTCATGAGCTCATACCCCAGTTATTACGACTTCCAGCTCTTACGGCTCCCAGCGCATATGCGTAGGTATAAAACGTCCAGATACCATCTCTACACACGAATGGGTGAACCTTTGAAAACAAATGCTTTAAGATGCGTCATGGCGCCAAAACATAATTCTAAGTCCTTCGGTCTTGGGCATAATTTAGCCCTGTAGAAGTTAGACACTTGTACGATGATTTTATATAAAAAAATTAGAACAAAGAACCTTATTTAAAGATGCGTTATCGTAGAAATGCGTAAGAATTCTATCTAACATAGGAGATATGTTTACCTTTTTAGAAAAATAAACAATCTTTTTTAAGTGGTTATAAGGTTTGTCTAAAAGAGTCACAGTTCAATTGAGACGTGGTACGGTTTACCAGGAGTCGTACGCTCACGGCTCATCAAAATAACCGGCACAAATGAATGGCTCGTTCATGAACGACTCATCGCCAGTGCGGAGGCCAATACCGCACCGTTGGTCATATGAACGAGAAGAAAACTGCATGATGCAGGCGGAAGAATTTACTTTGAAGGTTTATATTACAAACGTTATTTATACATCATAATTAAGGTAAAAGATTACATAAGCATACATGCCCAAAAGGGCTGGCCTTAAAAGATATCAGAAGAGGACACAATAAAAAAAGAAAAACTAGCAAAACTTTACGAAGCAAATTATATATTACGTATTTTCATGGTGTAATCTACACCAGAGTTACAATGGAATTGCTCGTTGTATACGATTTACGTACATACCTTCGGTACTTAGTGAAATTTACGCAAAATATGATGTCACGGTCATGGATTTACGAAAACGAGTTTTAAATTGTTCTCACCTACTTCATACTGGAAGTCACAATTTATTTATTCACGAACATTTTACACGTGTAATTGCGTCAGAATTATCTAATCAATTATTATAAACCAAGAATTGGACACGTTACATAAAAACTTTTGAAATGTGGATGTAATAAATATTTGCGTCCTCAAAAAAAAAACCTGTACAGATAGGGTATGTAAAATAAGATCTCCAAAAAAGGCAAGAAAACTGAATCTGTAGCTATTATAAATAAGGTAACGCAAAGATTTTGTCACATCATGAGAGGCGACAAATACAAGACAAACCAACTGAAAATCTAAGGGAAGATCAGTAGACGTAGTGGAGGAAGACGCACCCCATGACTACGAAGCTTGTATTATTGTATGCAAGCATTATCTTAGTACTAACACTTGTATGTAAGTGAATATTTGTTCATTCTGTTATTATTACTAACAATTGCTTGAAAACTGCAATCACTTTACATAATATAAAAGCCCCATGGACGTATATAATATTAAATATGTAATCTGGCACGAGTGTAGTTCTGTTGAGTTGTCCAGAGTTGCAGTCTCAAAAGCTCAAAGCAATTGCCCTGATCATAGTCATTAGCCATCCTGTTATAGGCATACGCAGAAGATGGACACAACTCTGTCTTGGCACCCATTGGCATCCAAAGAAGACCTTGCATTCTTTTCGGATCTCCATATTCGTAATACGACCGGGCATGATTTTGACTCACTGTTATAATTTCTAGAGCATTTTGTCAACTTTCTTCTTTCCTCTGCTAGTTTCATGTACTATTGTCATGGATCGGGATTGGTATCAGCACTTCATTGTTTTGAACTCACCTCGCTTCTATAGGCAATTCTTTATTAGTGACTACCACATCCAGTCCTTCGTTTACAGAGTTCCATTCTGTCCACTATACTCCCCCCTCTGTCAGTTTCATGCTTTCCTGTGATACTGTTGCATCAATACACCATCGTGGACTGTTAGCTTCCTTACTGTTGACAACTTTTTATTAGCGATTGCTGCATTCATTCCTCTGTTTATAGAGCGGTGGACTTTCATAGCTTCTTTTGCCAAACTTTTTTTAGCGACTACCGCATTCTGTCCCAAGTGAACAGAGTATCAACCCACTCTCTATGCCAGTCTCAAGACTCACTGACATACATCAGGGTTGGTATTAGAATTTTAAAAGATGGATCTTTAAACAACGGAAAAAAAGTTAGGCCGATCTTCCCAAGTCTTCATTCAGTAGTACCTATACGGGTTCTTACAAAAACATGTATAGCACTTCTTCTGTCTATCAAGTCATCAGTCTAACCAGAATGAACCTGGTGTCAATTGGTCAACCAATCAGAGCCCTTAGTTCATTTGCGTTGAAGATGGCGTTGACGTCATCAGCGTTGATCCGAACGTCTTCGGAGAAACACGAGTGACTCCGAGGATGATTGGTACAAATTGACACAGTTGGCTTTGCAGTAGGAGGCATCGCCACTGTAGATATTTTGGATGCAATGAGTATATAAAAAAGTCCGTTCGTATTATCCAGGTAGTTAATAAAGCAAGTGGGCAATGGAAATCTGTATGCACGACTCTTTAACGGGGAGGTTTGGCGTAGTGAAATTGGCACAGATTTTTCTATAAAGAATTTCAAGGCAAATTAATTCAACGCAACCATTTTCAGCTAGCAACGTCATTTCAATAACGATACAAAACACGATACTGTTTGTGTCACGAGGTAGGCAAAGCAGTTGATCCGATAGCTGAAAATATTGTCAAAGCGCTGCAATAGCGCGGGAGTAAAAAAATATTATATGCACAAATATAGTGTAATTATGAGCTATGGGGATTTGAAAAATACGTTTTGATGTCAGAAAATGAGGCAGATGCCTTTTCATACATATTTTTTAAATTATGAGAAAAATGTTACTTTACAAAAAGGAACATTGAAACTCGGGTAAAGCCGGGAAGTAACAATTTGGAAATCATAATGCATGGCAGTGGCGTGCATTGCACTATATCAAAAGATAGATTGTGTGAAGTTTTTCATTTTGGGGTATGAAGCATGCTTTAAATATTTGAAAATTGTTATTTACAATTTTCCGCTGACTATTGTGGTAAACTAAATTTAAAAAAAATACTTATCTACTTACTGGAAAAATACGTTTTTATACTAGCTGATATGTACTCGGGATTTTTTTTTTAATAAAGTAATGAAGCTGTGAATTCTTGCTCGTCGTTTGGGTGCCAAAATTGATTTGACAGCGAAAGTAATGCCTTGTGACGACTATTACCATCTCTAAACAAAGAAACAAAGAAAAATTCATTTGAAATTTTATTTCATTCCAAACATTTATTTTTTCAAAACATTTCTAAACAATAGTTCTTAAGTAGGTACCTTCTTGTGTTTACCATTCTGAAAATATTCAACCAAAACAAACCATCTTCTTTTGAAAATGTAATCTGTGGCTAACCAGAGTGGTATATCTATGGTCTAACCCCAATACAACATGGCGGGTTCAATGGTTTTCATACTAATTTAAAAACGTTACAGCAACAATTTTACATATTTGATTTTATTCAAACTACTCTCTAAACCTTCCCGTCACTAATAAGAACAATCTGTGCTATTTTCAACAGGTGGAGTAATTTTCGAGAAAATCCATGACAGACAGACAGACGAACATTCATTTTTATATGCATACATTTTTTAAATACCTTTAATTTATTTTTATGGTATGTTTTTCTTAGAAGGTAGGTACGGCTTTTCAGCCTTTAAGGACTGCACGCCACTGATGTTTACAATAACAGCTTAGTTGGGTTCAAAATATCAAGATTATTGGTTTTAGAAACTACGATTCAGTAGATGAACTTTGATCCCTGTTCAACCTTTAAAAGATCAACATAATCGCCTTTTAAAGGTTATCCCAATATCGTAATCCCGATTAAACTGATTTGGACTGCATTCGATCAGAATTAAAATGCTAAAGCCATTTCAATTCAACAAAGAGAAACTATAAATTTAAGTGCAGCTTAATTATTGAGAGATTTTAAAGATGGCGATGCAATTTGCGAAACGGACCAGATTATGTTATATCTATCTACCAGTGACAAATACATCTAATCTGTTTTCTTCTGAATTCTGAGATTCGTAAAAAAATATTTAGTTTTCGTAAACAGAGCAATGGCGGTTCAAAGATGAGTCGAATATACGAAAATCACCTTTCTACCTTTTTCATGTTACCTGATTCTGAGAAAATCGCTATAATCGACGACCTCAGTGGTCCAGGGGTAAGGCTCTCTACTACGAATCCATCCGGAGGCAGCGGGTTTAAATCCCGGCGTGCGCAATAAATTTTATGTAAATAATTTGTGGTGTCAAATCAAAAATGATACATAGTATATTTGCGGTACATTCCAGAGTAGAAGATACTTTCAGTATCGCTCTGGTGAAAGACCACCATTCAGAATTGAAACGTTGCTTGAAATGACTTTAGCCGTGTTTGATTACTAGATTTGAACAGCCAGGTAATTCCTCACCTTCCTCTTCCACTTCAGCCTCACAACATACCCCAAGAGGGGATGCCATAGTCTCATTGGCTTCAGACAGTTGCGAGACTCTTGTGGGGTATTCGCATAAAAATAAAAATAAACGCGTTTCTAGCAGCTCAACGATTTATTTCGTAAACACATAAATGCCCCTTTTTCGATTTTTAACGGCTAGTAATGAAAACACATCGTATTTTGATCTTTACAAATTAAAAAAAATAATAAAATTTCCCAGATGATTTCTGTTTTTTGCCGCAGAGCTAATAATATATAGAGTTGCCTTAACACACAAGGGGAAGAAACCTAAATAAAGGGGCGGGGGGTGAGCTAGACGTGCCGATAATTTAAGTAAAACAAAAACTAAGTAAAAAGGTTGGGCTTGTTTATATATTGTTAGAGTATTTAGTTTGACCCTTTTTATAAGTTTATCGCAATTTGCTTACCGCTGTCATAATCACAATAAACAAACGTGGACGGCACTGCACTACAGCTGGTGCCAAAATGGGTGTCACGTGACCTTTGCCTCGAAATCGTATTAGGGCAAGTCTAACAATTCTGACGTCAGTGGGTTTTATCCAATAGCATTTACATTGGGAATGTTGGGTACAAAGAATCAACTCATATATAGCGCCAATTAGTGACTAACATCAAATGAAAGGCGCTGCTTTGCTCGTTAAAATTCGTAGCCCCTTTCAAATGATATGATTTTAGACTTTTCTCAAAGGTTTCCAAATTGCGTTCCGACCTCAAACCAACGGAAGGTCATTCCGAGAGTGTGGACTCAGTACATTGAAAGAGCTGTTCCCAAATTTACCAGCGTTCGTACGAGAGGGTTCAACCAGTCTGTTTGACGTGTCAGACTTGGCCGACCTGTTCTCATAAACGCATCGTTTTTTGCGTTTGCGTTACGGATTTGTCTCTTAACGTAAACGCAAAACTTTAGTTTGTTAGCGCAATAAGGACTACCAAACTGTCAAAACGTGTTGGCCAATTTAACTTTAAAAAAGATACAGACTTACACCCTGAGCGCGAGTTGCCTCTGAGTAAGATTGTCCCTCACGCAGAGATCAGTCATGTTGTGTGGCGGTCCAACCTCTCTGCCTATCCTTGCTTTAAATGGCGTGAGATTGAAGAGGGTGGGGAGGGGAAGGTTGGGAAGTACCTGGCTATTCAGATCTTAGTCACTTAACATGGCTAAAGCCATTTCAAGCAACGTTTCTATTCTGAATAGTGGTCTTTCACTAGGGCGATACTAACTTGATAAAACTAAGTATGATCGTATAAAATTTTTAAGAATTGCAATAATGTAGGTGTAATGAGTAAGATTACGCTATAAAGGGATGCTTAGATGGTTTGGGCATGTAGAGCGGATGAACGAAGAAAGGAGTGTAAGGAGAATACATGACGCGAATGAGAATGGTAGAAGTCGGGGACGCCCGAGGAAGACATAAACCAAATATTTGAGCCGTGCCATATCAAGAGTCAGAATAACAGAAGAGTGTATGAATGTGAATGAAGCAAAGAGTGTAAGTTAAGACCGAGTTGTTTGGCGATCCGCCCTCTATGCGTACCCCTGCGGAGAAACGGTGTGATGGTTAGTTAGTTTAGATACTAACATGAGTATCTACCACTCTTAAGTAAGTTAGTTACACAAATAACTTTGTCAATCAAATTACCAATGAAATTGCTTTCGTAACGTAACACCTCATTTTTTATTGCGGAAGAACCTTGGAGGATCTATTTATGTATTATTGGACTGGGTACCTATTACAGCCTTGACATGGCGTTCAAAATCTCTTATGCAGTTATTTACAAAATCAGATATATAATAAGACAGAAGGACATCCTCCAATGGCCTCCGTGGCTGAGCCGAAAGCCTTAGAACTAGAGGTAGCAGGTCAGAAACCCGGGGTGTGCAAATAAACTTTTTTTTTTAAATTGAAATATATGGGGACAAACATTGCAACCTTTTATATGTAACATATTGAATACTACTCTTCCATTAAAAGCATTTGTTTGTGGATGGAAGAGGAGTGTACATGAATGCAGTAATTTGCTAACGGCCGTTCTTCCCAACCCTACTGAGGAACGGCTAAGCCGAAATTTTGCCTCAAAACTGTTCAAATGCAGGAATACGCTCTTCCCAACGAAATTCTCGATCAAATTTAAGAATCAGTTTAGGATATCGATTTTGGCGGATTAAAGTTTTCCTCAGCAGAAAACTAGTTATAAAAAGTGTCAACAGGATGAACAAACGTCACTGAAATGTCAAATGTCATTATTAGTTAACGATGTTTTTTACGCGAATCAATTATTGCATGACAAATATGTATTTCCGTTTTCGAATGTCAAAACATGTTAATGGTATGTTTTAAATAGAGCTAAAGAGAACCCAACTTATTTTAGTAATTATAAGCTACGTTTTGTTTTGTTTTTTCACTCATCGAGAAACTTCAAATGTCAAATGTACGAAACGAACATTGTGCTTCGCGGCATTATCAAAAGTCAATTTAACACATTATTATGAACATAATTTTAACACACGGGTTTGTGAAGTATAAAATGTTAGTTTATGTTTTAATTTTTAAAATAAATGATATGTATTCATAATAAATACAATATTAACACATTTGTCATTTTTACATAGAAAGTTTTTACTTTGATGTCAGTCTATTGTCTTAAAAGTGGGCGGATACTATTTTATAGTGGGCAGGTACCTCCAGACAATTTAGGATGAAAAATGCTTGGAAACAGGCAAACAGAGCGAATACTTAACAAAACACTTGACTGATCGGTGACTAAGATTGATCATTCGAAAAGTTTGGAAGAACGGCCGTAATAGTTAAATAATATTTATGGTACATGGATTAATTATTAATGCAATATTATGTGCAATCGTAAGTACATTCCCGTTTGATTATGGGAAACAATATACGTAAAAAGTAAATGTGGCGTCGAGAGATTTGTAATTACTGAAAATATATTATTTATAATTTTAAGACTGTCAATTCATGATGGAATTCCAATTTAATAAAAAAATCATAGTAAGTATATTATATTGTAATAAAGATAATGTAGTTAAAAAAAACATAATATGAGTATATTTAGATTTCTTTGGATATGGGGAAAAAAATTGTATTTTATATGATACATTTTTTGTTACGAATGTATTTAAAGAAAGGGACGCTTAGATGGTTTGAGCATGTAGAACAAATGAATGAAAAAAAAGGAGTTTAAGGAGAATATATGACGCGAATGTGAATGGAAGAAGCCGTGGACGCCCGAGGAAGAAATAGCACATGAGGTGAATCAAATACTTGAGTCAAGCCATGTCAGAAATCGGAATAATAACATATAAGAGAATGTAGGAGACGTGTATGAATGTGAATGAAGTAAGAAGTGTATACCAAGATCGAGTGGTTTGGTGGTCCGTCCTCTTTGCCTACCCCTGCGGAGAAACGGCGTGATGGTTAGTTATTTATGTCTTTAAAATATTTCTTGACAGAGTTAAACATTTGTATTTTGTCAGTAATGCTTCTGATTTATTCCGGAAATTATTTAAAAAAAAAAAAAAAACACTTTCCTCGGTGAGTAAAATGGTGTCGTGCAAAAGAAGTTTTTGGAATGAGAATATATATTTGAGTCCAGGACAATTTTCCGTTGTGAATAAATTTTTTATTCTTTTCTTTTATAATTTGTATAATTGAATTTTTCACAAATAACTCCTTAAATGTAAGAACATTGAATTCTTCGAATAGTCGATGAGTTGTTTGGTCTTGTGGTTTTTTCAGTATAATTTTTATTGTGAGTTTCTGAACAATTTCTATGGGGAACAGGCTAGTTTTGTATGCTGCTCCCCAACTGATGATCGTATATTGCAGAATAGACTGGACTAACGCGTAATATAATATTTACAGATTTTTCATTGATAAGAAATTGCGGGAAAGTTCAATAATTCCGCCTCATAAAATAAAACTTCGTTTCAAATTACTAAAATTTAGAAATAAATATTGGCATTCGTGAAAATGCACAATAATGCGAATAAATTCATTTAAAGCTTAGTAATGTTTGAAGTTTTTGTGTGGAATATTAGGTTAGTTTTTCGTTTTTTCTATGTAAACCCAAACTAAGAATCTAATAACCTATTTTGTATGTAATTAATATACTGCATTATATTTAAAATAGGTTCTGAGTTTGGTTTAAAAAAAAAAAAATGAAGCGAAATTGTTGAATTTTACCGAAATTTCTGATTCGTACAGGAGCAAGTCGTGTTCTTCGGGACATTTCCCAGTTTTTGGTGAACATACATTTTTACTTCAACACTTGAAAGTATTCAGTACGTAAGCTTATGTTTTGTTAGTCAGATAAATGCTCTTTTATGTTCTTATTTTATTTTACTTATATTTAAAATAATTAATGGAAAACAATTACGAATAATAACCGAAAAATATCGTAAAATATATTTATTTGCTTAACATGAAGGGTTCCATGATAAATCAGCACATGCACGAATCAGAACACTGTTTAAAAGTGAAGTCATTAAAAGTACGAACAACAACAAAAATAGCTTGAAAACCTAATCTCTCCTAAACAATTCTTTTTAATAACTTATTGAAATTTATAAACCTCATTGAAATATATTAATAAAGGTCCCAGATAGACCACGAAGTCCTGGTTTCAAGTCCCAGCTGCTGCAGATATATATTTGTTTCTTTTGTGTGTCTTTTCGGTTTCATGTTTTATTTTGAGAGTTGTTAATATTATCTTAAAAGATAAAAAAAGAACATTATTACAATGAGGTTTGTAAGCTTCAGCAGGTTATTAAAAAAATATATATTAATCGAAAAAAAAATCAACAAATATTAATTAATGCAAAATAATAAACATTGTAGAAAATAATATTAACATAACTTAAATGAAACATGAAAACGAAAAAAAAACGACAGAAAATGAAAAGATTTCAGTCGCATCTGGGACTCGAACCCAGAACCTTTGCCTATCCGGGGCAACCGCTTAACCAACTTAGCTAATGAGACCAGTTCAATTTATGTCATCTTCATCGATATCATATCTCAAATTCAAGATTTGTAAAATTATTCTCCATTTTTTATCCCATATTATTGGCAGCTATCTTTATAATGTTTTTTTTTCGTTTTCATGTTTCATTTAGGTTATGTTAATATTATTTTCTACAATGATTAAATATTAAAATGAGGTTTTTAAATCTCAATAAAAATAATTAATAATTAAACATTGAAAATAATAAACGTTTATAGTGGACATCTGACGGTCTCTCGTTTCCAGAGGGGACCCCATCCAGGAACCCGTGGCAGTAATGATGGTATTCTTGGATTGACGTACTCTGCACCACGAGAAAAACAATTATAAATAACAAGTGCGCAATACCAGAATGGGTTCTCTAATGTATCAGCCGGCAAATAACAGAACATCATTTGGACAAAGAGAGTTTTTCTTGTAAAGCTCCATTGTTATATAATAGGCTTAGTGACAACATTAAAACTATAGATTTATTAACGCTAAATTTATTTTAAAAAATGGTCAAAAAGTCTATGTTAGCTGAGAGTAGTGATTTCGCTTTATCCATGTTATCCCTTATGTTGTAATCAGTGTTGAAATTTTATGTATGCTTGATATTATCATTATTATTAACTTATTATTACTAACTTATTAACTATTATTTTATTTTTTTACCTACCTATTATTTATCGTTTCACTAAAATTGTAAAGCAGTTCATCTCAACATAGAACTGTCCTAGTGAGATGAGTGGCTAATGTTTTTGTTTTGTTTTTAAATTAAAGAATAAATACATGAATAAGGTTCCAATGCCGTGGCGGAGAAGTGCCCTTAAGGGGTGCACTCGTCCCTCCAGGAACCTTTTTCGTACAGCTGCGGTATCTCGGTAGACGGAATGGTTGGCGATATGCATTATTGTAGACAACTTTTAACTTTCACTATTGGGATGAAGTGTAATCTACCCACAGTTGGGACTATATAACAAGGATGTGCAGTTGCGTTGAACAGTACAAGGTCCCGGAGAGACCATGAGGTCCTGGGTTCGAGACCCAGATGCTGCAGTTATCTTTTTCTTTTCTGTTTCTCATCTGCAAGTATGTTGCCTGTTGTATGCTGATGATGCGGTGATGATTGCTAACAGTATGGAAGTACTACAGTCCCTCGTATGTTTGAAGAATGAGCTAATGATGAATGCAAGTAAGTCTAAAGTCATGGTATTTGAAAGAGAGAGTACGTTAATAGGGTGCAATATTGTTGTGAATGATGAATACTTGGATCAGGTCGATGAGTTTGTGTATTTGAGAAGTATGTTTACGAGAGATGGAAAGACTGATAGAGATATTGAAAGAATACAGGAAACTCCATTAACGGAGGACTGAACGCGGTTGGCGCAAACAAAAAGTTGACCAAAGAAGCGAAGCTAGCAGTCCACAGTGGAGTGCTGATACCAACCCTGATGTATGGCAGTGAGGTATGGAATTGACAGAGGAAATATGAAAGTAGACCGAATGCTGTAGAAATGAGATCTCTGAGAAGAATGCGTGGTATAACCATGTATGATCGTGTGAAAAATATCGACATTCGTAAAGAACGCAAGGCTCATTTAAGCGTAATGAGTAATATTAAGAAAGGGACGCTTGGATAGTTCGGGCATGTAGAGCGAATGAACGAAGAAAGGAGTGTAAGAAGAATATATGACGCGAATGTGAATGGAAGAAGAAGCCGGGGACGTCCGAGGAAGACATGGCACGATCAAGTAAATAACAGAAGAGAATGTATGAGACGTTGCACGAATGTGAATGAAGTAAGAAGTGTATGCCAAGATCGAGTTGTTTGGCGGTCTGTCCTCTCTTCCCATCCCTGCGGAGAAACGGCAGTTCAATGATTAAAAAAATCAAATTGCTGTTGTTAAAAAAAAATAGTGTCTTTGTAGAAGAATAAATAAATAAAATACGTTTCTCGTCCAGAAGAAAAATACACGCATGTACCTCATGATATGGTCATGGGGTATAATGTTCCTCGAATATCTCTTCTAATATTGGTCATTTTTGATTTTCAGGTCAAAACATCAGTATTACAACTAGACCTATGGCATCTTAGAAAAATACACATTCCAATGTGAAATTCAAATATTATACCTATATTTTAAAATATTCAAAACAACAACAAAAAAAAATAAGAAATAGAAACTGATAATATTTAAATGAAGTAAAACAACAACTGTGTTTAAAACAAAGGAAATTATTTTAATTTTTACGCCCGACCAGTTTCGGTTAGCCCGAGCTTAAACAGGGCACACAATGCATACATACAGAGGGAGAAACAATATAAAAAATGAAGAAAAAACAGCGGGATAGCGATAGATTACATTTAAATTACAACAAAGGAACAGAGAGAAAGAAACAGATAATATGTATAATAACGGGTTATCATACTATGTACGAGTATACTAAAAGAGATAAACGTCAGCTGAGAA
Source organism: Halesus radiatus (assembly GCA_022606495.2). Classification (NCBI taxonomy): domain Eukaryota; kingdom Metazoa; phylum Arthropoda; class Insecta; order Trichoptera; family Limnephilidae; genus Halesus; species Halesus radiatus. Next base: position 85,027 of record JAHDVE020000925.1, read on the forward strand.
GGCGATTTAAAGGAGTAATGGGAAATTTTAATGGGATTTTTTTTGTAGAAACTCCACACCTATATTATAATAATTTCCCAGAAGACCTATATCATCTTTGGGGATGCTGTATGGAGGGTATTTTAAAGGATAGGAAGGAGTGAACTTGGGTCATGAAGAAACCCATGCTGTAGAAGGGAGGAAACACAGAGGCTGGCAGATCATTCCACAGCCCAGGTGTTGAATACAAGAACGAGTCGTAGAAGCGACCCGTTCTCATTTAACAAATTTCAACCGTATTGGGCGCGCGTTTGGCGTGTTTCCTGAATATGAAACTTTGCCGCAGCTAGTTTCTCGGAGCATCTTCCATTAAAATACCGGTAAAACAAGGACAGCATTCCTACACGACGTCCGTGGTCCAAAGATTGCAATCCGTTTGTTCAGAAAAGGGAATATATCAAACGAACCGCCCGTTTCCGTTAAGCATCTAAGATGTTCTTTGATTCTAATTGTGACATTACGTGCTTCTTACCAGTGGCGCGCGGTCCATAAAGGCGCTTACCCTAAGAAAAAGTACCATTAAGAAGAAAAATAATGCGACAAATTTCTAAACATTATTTATGTTTTCCATGATTTTAGAAAGAAACTTGTTTTTATTTAATTGGCCTTAACAATCGGAGGAAGATTATAATAAAATAATCTTTTCAAATATTCAATGTACAATTCATATTCGATATTGAAAAACTACACACAGCCCACATTTAGTCATAGAGCACGCCACTGTGTCTTTCTTATCTTTATAAAATGCTGAACAATTACTATAAATATAATATATAATTCAAAACAATGAAAAAAAAAATCAATCCAAAATCCTTAGTTTATCTATTACAGGAGAAACTGAGTGTCAAGTAAGTGTTCTCCAATTTTTAAATCCGTATTTTGAAGAGTGTGGAAAATAAAATAATGATTTAGGAGAAAACGCGTCTGTCCAGAGGAACACGACTTGCTCTTACATTTTTGAAATAGTTTAAATTACACATGATTTGTCCTCCACACTAGAAATTAACCAGTCGGCTGAGCACTAAAAAATGGCACTGAAAGCCACTTTGCAGACTTCTACGACCTGAATATTTTTTACCTTCTTCATAAATACAATCCGGGTCTGTTCAAGACCCGCATTAATAAATCCCTCCCTACAGCCCCTACCTTGACCAGCCCAGCGGGGTGGTGATATATGTATCTGTCTGTACACCGTACAGAAAAGGCGCTCTTGTGAAGTGTAACATAAAAATTTAAAAAGCAATACTACACATGAATTATTTGGTTGGTGTAAATTCTATAAGGGTAGTAAGGAAAATATCTAAGGATTCCAGTGAATAAATATCTTAAATTGCAATCTTTGGAATTCTATGAAAAGTACACCTATGTACTAAAATGTCTGTAAGCGGTACAGTTTGAAAACCAGTGAAGACATTTTTGTATTTCATACAGCGCAGGTTACTTAACTGCCCGTAGCCAATGCGACTATGGCATCCACATGAATTGGGGGAAAGCTGTGAGGCTGGAGGTTGTTCATAACTTCTGGTCATTAAACACGGTTCTTATAGTAATCCACACGGGAGGTCCTGACGGAAATAATTTCCTTCACAACCTATTTCATCTTTGCAGATGGCTATATGGAGGCTCTTTTGAGAAAAGGTTTGAACCCCGTTCTTGAAGAGAATTGCTTGTTTCGAGGGTATGTTTGAAGAAAAGGTTAACACAAGAACGAGTCGAAGAAACGATCCGCTCTGTTAACGATGTACACATGTTGGGCGCGCATAATATATTTACCTTAGTTCTACTGAGCATATTTCATTGACATATCAGAAGAACAATGGCAGCATTCCCACCTAAATAGTGAATTTCAGGCAATGTTACGATTCTACACCAGGGCGATACTGAGAAACTTTACCACTTTTTTTACATTTAAGATCAGTCGCCATCACACCGCCACCGACGAGAAGATAATTATTAAAATGATACTTACGTGAAGAAATGTGAGGTTAGGTTGATTTCGCCTAGTAAAGCCGGTAACGTCGGAAACTGATAAAAACGGAGAACTAGTGTTAGAATACGAAAGAGGGTGATGTAAGCGGTTACATAATGAAATTACACTTTTTAAAAATTACACACAAAAATATGACACAGGAAACAAGTACACAAAAAATACACAATACAGACATTCAAAATACCACTTTAAAGTAAAAAAAAAAAAAAGAAGCTTTTAATAATTTGGAAAATCAATGGTAAATTCGGTATTAATAAAAAAGAAAACATAGCCAAACCTAATGGTTAGGTTATGTTTTCTTACAAATTGTTCTTGCGAAACCGGTCGACAATTATTATCAATAATGACATTATTTCATTTAATGTTTTTGCACTCGGAGGGAATCGAACCAGGAATAACCAGATTCAAGAAATTACGAAAAATGCACTAATATTCGTAGATGTGTACCACCGATGGATCCGTTTTTACCAACCCCTCGTTCTCATAAACTATGCATGGAACAAGAGAGAGATTACGACGGAGTTATGAGTGGCAGACGGTTCCTTCGAACAAAGAAAGATTTTTTCCACACAAAAAAAATTGCACTTGGAAGGGAATCGAACTAGGACCATCCGGAATTAAACAAATTACCACAAATAAACTAAGATATCGATTAAGCACGTAACAGGGCCGTGTCGCGACTGTATACAAGAAAAGTTTATGTTTTTTAAAACTTTTCGTATGGAATGACGATCCGTAAAAAAAACAGCAAATCGTTTCACTTTGGAGATAATCGAAACAGGCACACCCGGAATTCAACAAATTAACACAAATACACAAAAAAATTCAGTGCAGAAATAAAAAGACACAATTTTTTTTACGATCTCCGTATGTAATATTTTTTCCATACAAAACAAACATCGATTTGAAAAAAGGAGGAATTCGAAAAGTCGCGGCACGCCACTGGTACTCATTGAAACAGTATGACAAAGGATGGCTCACCCTATCAAGAAGAGTTCTATCAGCCTACCCCTACGGCGACACTCAACTGGCGTTGAGACTGAAACCTCCTCAATCGAGTTCTGCCACAAAACTGTTAGAAAACCTTTGCACAGCGCGATAAGTAATAATTATTAATGGCAAACTAATGGTGAACTAATGACGAGCACCAACTAATGGGCCGCCGCTCGGATTTCGGATCAAAATCCTATAAATTAAAATATGCTAATTTTATAGGATTATAGATCAAAGAATAGGGTGTGCAGGAAATATACAATGTTTATGATTTTTAATGAATAATTGATAGGGACCTGAAAAACTCGCATTATTTTAAGGGGAAAAGTGGTGTTATTTTTCGTGTGAAATTCGCGTTATGTTTGGCGAAATTGGCACTATTTTGGTAAAATTGGTACTATATTGGTGAAATTGGCGGTATTTTGGTGAAATTGGTACTATTTTGGTGAAATTGGCGCTATTTTCGTGAAATTAGTACTACTTTGGTGAAATTGGCGCTATTATGGTGAAATTGGCGCTATTTTGGTGAAATTGGCGTTAGCGTTATTTTGAGAAAAATGGGTAATTTTTTAGCACGAAAAAAGATTGAAGTTAGCTGCATTCCAAGAGATGCAAAAGAGATACAAAGGGATACAAAAGTGATAAAAAAGAGAGATAAAATAAAGAATACAAGCAATCAGAAGAGAGTGCAATAAAATTTCACCAGAATGTAAGCAAATATATAATAGATACGAGATACAAAAAATAAATTTTTTGCAGAATTAGCCCAATTATTGCATTATATTTCCAAGCGGCAAAGACACCATTCCGTGCTCATATAACCAATAATTAATAATCGTGTACTAAATCATGTAAAATGTTAAAAAATATGTAAAAGCCCATCGGACGTTAATAAAATTATAAATAAATATCATAAGATTATTATGTATATTATTAGAAACTATAAACCCTAAGATGCAGACTACTTCACTAAGCATAAAATGAGAAGAAAAGGGAACATTTGTTAATTTTCCGACCTTATTTAATAATATCTTTAAAAATGCCTTAAATTGTAAATTTTGTAAAATTTTAAAAAGAAATAAAGTTAATTGAATTGAAAACGATGGTTATACAGAGATGGTCGATAGCCCGGTGGGTATGACGCTTGGCTTGCGTTCGGAAGGGCCAAGTGCGATATTCACAACGCGTCAACTAACATCATTTTTTAAACAAGTTTTGTTCTACGAAAATCGTTTGTGTTGTAAATTATTTAAAACAAAAATCCTGAACAAACTTTTGGACCAACCTGTGATATTTGATGCAAATTAAATTAAATAGCACTCACAAACGGCGACACACATTATTCGTCCAATATTATTACTTAATTATCGTAAAAAAGAGTTTTCGACTTCGATTTGTTAAAAAAAAAAAATTATATATATATATTTTGCACGGTGTCCGGAAACTAGTGGTACAAGCGGGAAATTGGTGAATATACATCACAAAAACATTTCGAATTTTACTTTATTAATTTAATTATTCCAATTTTTTTTAAAGAAAACAAACATTCCAAGTTTACGAATAACCTGACGATATTTGAAAATGTTCTACTAGCATCGTGTGATGTGAGCGGAAAATGTCGCTTCTGTCGTCAAGGAGGACTTAGCGAGCCGTGTGGGTGAGACCCAGACGCGATGCCAACTCAGTCACTGACCGGTCAACTTAACGTTTAAGAACCTATTGGAGCCGGGTCTTAGCTTCTACGCTTTTTAAAAAAACAATAAAAATATGATAGTAACAAATGACAGCTTAAGAAAAATCACAAATTCCGGTTATCAAGATTCTTGTAGACCCCTCTATAAAAAACTGAAACTTTTGACGATCACTGATATATATGTAATGGAGTTATGCCTTTTAGCACGGTCATCTCCAGACAGGTTTCCATTAAAACACTCAACACATAAACAAACATACGACAAGATTTACAGAAAACCTACTTACCATATACCACAAGCCAACAAAATAATATATAAAAAAGGACCTTATACGATTAAAGTATAAAACAACCTTCCGTCTAACCTCAAACAAACAAACACACGATTTCCTTATATTTAAATCATAACTAAAAATATTCCTTATTAACAAACTTTAACGGTCACGGTATATTTTCTTCTAGATTTTCGAATTTTTATTAATTTATCGCATTCTAATGTTCCTCTAGTAATATTTTACCATAATTACGAAAACTTACCAAAAAAAAATTAACAAACTTTAAAAAAAAAAACTTGACCAAATTTATAATTCATATATAAAACCATGTACAATGTGACCGTAGAACGGGGTACCCCGGTAAGTTCACATTTTTTGCGACTTTTGTAAAACATTATGAAATAAATAAATAAAAAATACGAAATGTTACTAAGCATAAAAAAAAAAAAGAATACCGTAAACACATAAATTCAACGTACTTATATTAAACTTTTCTATATTTTATAAATAAACTAGCTGAAGTACCCGGCATTGCCCGGGGTTTTGTACGGTTGGAATAAAAAAATATGATGTATTTACCCCACCCCTACCCTGTAATTTTCCTCTTATTTTTAATGCCAAGTGGGCAAAATTTTAATAATGCCAACATTCTGCTTTAAGGGGTAGGAAAGGGGAAAGGGGGTGGTTTTAGAAATCTCATGTAGACAGTGACCTTCCAAGTTTGCAAAATTTCATCAAGCACTGAATAAAACTATATATTTGTATACAGAACAAACACACACCGCCCGCCCGGGACATTCTTCTTTATATAATAGAAGAATAAGATATAAGAAGATAGATAGAAGAAGAAGAAAAAGAAAAAGAAGACACGTATTTTTTATTTTATATACATAAAAATATATATGTATTTTCTGGGTTAACTATAAGAAATGGGATGTACCTATAAGCTATAATACCCTCTGTAGTTGTTTTACTTTTATTTGTACAAAATACTTTTTTTTAAATTTTTAGCATGCAGCGACCGAATATTTCGAATTTTACAAACACATTCTAATTTCAGACCGAAAAACTCGAAAACAAAAGCTCTAAACAAAAAGTCATACCACAAAGTCGACTCCAAATGTGATGTAGATTTATCAGTTTCCAGACACCGTGTATATCTAGAACAGTTCGAACAGAATCCTATAATTATCCATATTGTAATATAATGGAATTTAATTGGAGCACGTAAACTTTGGAAAAACGTTGATAGTGTCTTCCTGGGGCGTTCTCGACTCGTTTTATCCACTTGCTTATAAGATATAAAACGCTCTTTGCCCCGTACATCCGCTCTACATGTCCAAACCGTCTAAGCATCAATTTCTTAATCTTTCATATTAACATAGGCGGTTCTACCACATACACGCCTCATAGATTTAATTACCATTGCTACCCCAATACACAACACTTTATACTTGTGTTATGTTGTAAACAACGTAGTAGACTTTTAAATAAAAATAAAAAAAAAAACTGTATTTAAACACATTAAATAAAAAATAAGAAAAAAAAACAGTTATACTCGTTAAGAAGTGAACCCGCGGTTATCGCATAATTTAACACAAGTAAGAATCGGCACACTTTTAAAAGTGTTACAAAAGTCATTAAAAAAAGCAAGAAAAAAAACTATTTCAAAACCCTAATCTAACCTAACCTAAACGACTTTTTTATTTTTATAAAAAAAAAGTTTGTTAGTATTTTTTTTTACAGTATATCATCTTTGGGGATACTGTTTGGAGGGTCTTCTAGAGGATTGGGAGGAATTAAATTGGGTCTTGAAGAGACCCATGTTATAGGAGATGGAGGAAACACAGGGCCGGCGGATCATTCCACAGCTGAGCTGTTGAACATGAGAACGAGTCGTAGAAGCGACCCTTCTCATTTGACAAATGTCAACCGTAGGTAGTAGGTTTTCGGGCTAGTTTGTTTTTCGTATTTTTAATGACTATATTACTTTTAAATAGCGTGCCGATTCACACATGTATTGAATTAACATGGAACCGAGCTCGCGGAGGTCTACAAATCATGTTAAACATAGCTAAAGGCTAAAAAAGCAATGTTTTGATGCAACATGTGGTTACGAAATAAATTATCACTATATCGCTAACCTTTGGCTAGTGCTAATGACCTTCATAGTTGTACAAAGGGGATTAAAGGTAGGAGTCTTATAGTTAATTATATATCGATGACCTCTCCGGAAGAGCGCCAAGATCCTCGGCCCTGAGCGGTGAGGTTACGGATTCGAAACCCAGAATTTAAATAAATTAGAAATATCTTTACACACGAGTGTAATATTTCAATACCTCCTTGAACAGTGTTGTTGTATTTTACCTTACTTCAGAGAGATTGATCAAAAAAATTGTTTCCTCCGCAGTCCTCGGTTTGGCCTAGGGTTGTAAATCCTGGACTTGTTGGATGACGATTTGCATAAACCGAGGATGGTTGAAGGAGATGGCATGTCATCATGACCTCCTGTACTGTGGAGCGAGTCGAACAAATGTATTTATTAACTCAGCTGTTGAGAGAGCAACGTACTTCCCAAAAAAACAATGACTCTGTTCAGAAACGGGCGGTCTGTTAACAATGTATAATATAAAATAATTATATTTAAGATAGGAAAAATATATAAGATATATAAATAGTTAGCTTATGTGTACCCGTAGCATAATTGATTTGGCAGCGAAAGTAATGCCTTGTGACGACTATTACTATCTCTAAACAAAGAAACACAGAAACATAAATCTGAAAATTTTATTTCATTCCAAACAATTATTATTTCCTAAATAGTAAAGTTCTTAAGTAGCTGCCTATTTGTGTTTTCCATTCTGAAAATATTCTACCCAAACAAGCCTTGGTCAAGTCACAAGGCTTTTGAATATGTAATCTGTGGCTAACCAGAGTAGTATATCTATAGGCTAACCTCAATACAACATGGTGCGTTAAATGTTTTTCATACTAATTTTTAAACGTTATAGCAACAGTTTTACACACTGGAATTAATTCTCTAAACCTTCCCGTCACTAATAAGAACAAACTGTGCCATTTTCAGCAAAATCGGTCGAGAAATTTTCGAGAAAAATGAGGATGGACAGACAGACAAACATTCATTTTTATGTATTGTATATAGATAGATAGACATAATATTAAGTAATATGATAAATCTAGTGTAAGTAATAACATAATATGTGTGTAGTTAAGTTAAGACAGGGAAATAGTTATGTATTTATTTTAACTTAATAAACAATACAAAAAAAAAATTAAAAAAAGAAGACATGCTTGTACCAAAATACAATAATAAATATGGACAGCGAACCCTGGAGTGTAACGTGCTTAAAATATTCAAAATGTTATGTCTAAAAGGAATAGAAATAACAATCTAATCTCCTTTAATAGAAGCAAACTTCCCAACAAGACCCCAAGTGACCAGCTCAGGTATGGGGGCTCCATCGAAGCCAGAGTAAAGTTATCCTCTCAGAAGCTGGGAGTATTGTACAGAGCCCGCAGATACTTTAATAGTACTCAACTGATGATAATGTACAAATCGCAAGTGCGCCCCACTGTAGAATTTCGCAGCCACCTCTGGTCGAGAGCCCAAAAATATCTGAAAAAACTCTTGACCCTGCAGAAACGGGCGATCCGTTTGATAGATCTTAACAAACGGATTGCAATCTTTGGAGCACAGACGTCAGGTGGGAATGCTGTTCTTGTTGTACCGGTATTTTAATGGAAGATGCTCCCAGGAAGAGTCATTGCTCCCTTCGACACCGGTACACAGCTGGGAAACATTTGTACACGGTTTACATTTGTCACATGAGAACATGCTCGGCTGTGGAATGATTTGTCGGCCTGTATTTCTTCCCTCCTACAACATGGGTCTCTTCAAGACCCAGGTTCACTCCTTCCTATCCTTTAAAAGAACCTCCACATACCATCCCCAAAGATGATATAGGCCTTGAAGAAAATTATTTCCTGTGTGGAGTAATTGTAAAATATAAGACGGTGGATCAAAAAATCTATTTGTTTTTTACGTCCTATAACGCATTTACATGGTATTTGGGAGCGCATATACACTACTATTATAACAGTACAATTATAACGAATTAGATTATAAAATCTGTAATTGTAGTAAAAAAAAATTGAATAAATAAGTGACGATAATAAAATATTTGCGTTAAATATAATAAATATTCTAGCAAGGCTTTTGACTTTGACCCTTTACACAAAGTTAGTGAAGGCTTGTTATTACTGAGAATTTCGTGATAAAACAAGGAAGAACGGGGGGTTGAGGTTCTTTATAAGTTTGACACTTCAAAACACAGAAAAAATACAAACATGAGCTGAATTATTTACTTGTTTATTTTTTATTCCGTTCGCACTGAGTAAATTCTAATGTAAACGTGTAAATGGTTAAACAAAGAATAACGTTAAAATGAAAAGCACTTATAATCAGAATGAAATGATCTTACTATGATACTAAACACATTCAAGGGGATCCACTTGCTAAAATTCGAACTAATTCACAAACTCCTTATGCAGGTGGCGAAAATGCTGAAATTCCCGCTTAACACCGGCCGCATGTTCCGATTGACCAAATAAAACATCTGGGGGATAATTATTAAAACGATTTTCGGTCATATTCTAAAAACCTAAATTAGCCACAATGAACAATACAACGATATCGAAAAAAGGGTTCGCAAGTAGTGGATTTTTAACTTTAATCATTTTTTTTAGATCTGACACTTTATTTTGTTACGGGCTTATAAAAAGACTCCAAAAAAATGCCCGGTTAAAGTAAAGGCCAAGGTGTGCTCTAGTATTTAATTAAATCATCTATATTATTAATTGTTTTTGTGTTTAATTCGTAGAACTCCATTTAATTTTTTTTTTAAATTTAATGTAAATCAAATTTAATAATGTTATTATTAAGTTCTGCAAGTATTTTTAGTTGTTATTATTGTGACAGCTGTTTCGGCGTTAAAGGCCATTTTCAAGCTGTGGTTAATCCGCATTACGACGACTTATTTATATGATTTAATTTACCCACACTCCTTTAAAAATTTGGATGGATGGGTAATGATTTATTATCGGTAACACCCATTTAGTTAGAAAGCAATTAAAATTCTGAATTCTGTGAGGTTTTCACATTTATAATGTGTTTTTACTCGTATAAATGTGAAAACTTCAAATGGCCTAAAACGCCGAAACAGCTGTCACAATAATAACAACTAAAAATACTTGCAGAACTTAATAATAACATTATTAAATTTGATTTACATTAAATTTAAAAAAAAATTATATAAAATAAAATAAAATAAATAAATAAAATAAATCATCTATGATATATCCAGGAGCGCAATTCTGGTTCTTTTTAAGGAAGATTCCTTATCATTTTCCATAGGCTTAAAGGCTTCTTACTTAACTGGGGAATTCCGATGAGACATAGTAAAAAACCCTAAACCGATTGTTAAAGGATTATTAGAAAACACAACTTGATGAAGTATCTTCAAGTGACATAATATTTTCAACTAAAACTTTTTAAAACGATTACATTATGTTATAATTCATTTTAATACATTTTTATTTTATTTTTAAATACTATAAGTAAGCGTTTTAACGAAGAATCACGTTGTATAAAAAGGTACCCACCTCATTACATAGTCATGACCTTTTTTGGTCTCTAGTTCTAAAAGTGACATTTTAATTTGCGCTTGACGTGAATTGTCCAAGATGTCGACATCTATATAATGTTTACTATCTAATTATGTTTAAAGTAAATAATAACGTAATTGGTAAAATACTTAATATTGAGTTTTCCTCTTGTTAAAACATCGCAAATATTGAGTTTTTCTCTTGTTAAAACTTCGCAAATATTGACATTTTTGATGAATGTCGCTCGCCGAATTCAGCTAACAGCTGTGATCCGGGAGAATCGGAACCGCAGTTAAGTAAGAAGTCTTTAACCCTAAGGAATAAAGTTAAGGAATCTTGAAAAACGGGAATAGCGCCCCTGGTCATCAAATTTTCTAACCAAAAACACATGATTTTGCGGTGCTGATTGCTAATAGTATAGAAGATCTACAGTCCCTCGTATCTAGGATGAACGAAGTATGTATGAAGAATGAGCCAATGATGAATGTAAGTAAGTCTAAAGTCATGGTGTTTGAAAGAGAGAGTACGAACACAGTGTGCAATATAGTTGTGAATGATGAATACTTGGAGTAGGTAGACGAGTTTGTGTATTTGGGAAGTATGTTTACGAGAGATGGAAAGACTGATAGGGATATTGAAAGAAGGGTGAATGCAGGAAACTCCATTAACGGAGGACTGAACGCGGTTGGCGCAAACAAAAAGTTGTCCAAAGAAGCGAAGCTAGCAGTCCACAATGGAGCGCTGATACCAACCTTGATGTATGGCAGTGAGGCATGGAACTGGCAGAGGAAGGATGAAAGTATACTGAATGCTGTAGAAATGAGATCTCTGAGACGAATGTGTGGTAAAACCATGTGTGATCGAGTGAAAATGTTGAGATTCGTAAAGAATGCAAGGCTGATGTAAGCGTAGTGAGCAAGATTAAGAAAGGGACGCTTAGATGGTTTGGGCATGTAGAGCGAATTAATGAAGAAAGGAGTGTAAGGAGAACATATGACGCGAATGTGAATGGAAGAAGAAGCCGGGGACGTCCAAGGAAGACGTGGCACGATCAAGTGAATCAAATACTTGAGTCGGGCCATGTCAGAAGTCGGAATAACAGAAGAGAATGTATGAGAGACGTCCAATGAAAGTGAATGAAGCAAGAAGTGTATGCCAAGATCGAGTTGTTTGGCGGTCCGTCCTCTCTGCCTACCCCTGCGGGGAAACGGCGTGATGGTTAGTTAGTTAGTTAGTTAGTTAGCTTCACCTTAATCATTTAAAAAGATGATCAACTTCATTGGGCCTATCGAAAATTATTACGAAAATTTGCGACACTAGTTTTATTTCAAATCTTTCGGGCCAATTTCAACAGAATGGAAAAAAAGAGTTTTTTTTATTTTTTATTTATTTCTAAAGTTTAAAAAAAAAATCGCAAAAAAATGTAACCTTACAGGGGTACCCCGTTCTAAGGTCACATTGTACATGGTTTCATATAAAGAATATGAATTTGGTCAAGTATATTTTAAGTTTGATAAAATAATTTAAGTAAGATTTGGTAATTATATTAAAATATTACTAGAGGAACATGATAATGCAATATTAATAAGAACCCTAAAAAATTATTAGAAAACATGCCGTGACCGTTAAACCCTGTTTGGTTCCAATATCATATAGAATATAGATATTCTTCCTTCCCATGTCCATAATCCATGTCTTAATACTTCTTTTGAATTCGGTTAATTTTGTAATGGTTTTTATTGCTAGAGGGAGGATGTTAAATACTTTTATAGAGAAATATTGCAAATTTCTTTGCCCAAAGGTAGTTTTTGTTGTAGGTTGATGGAATGTAAGTTGTAATGCGGATCTTGTTAATCGATCCAAGTTTGTACGTGTAAAGTTATTCTGATTTTTGAATGTGTAAATTAAAATATCTTTTGTATATAATTGTTTCAGAGACATTAAATTCAGGGCGTTAAAAACGTAGTCTGTAGGAGTTCTGATGGGGACTCTAAGAATAATTTTCAAAATTGCCTTTTGAAGTATGATAACTGGTTTTATAGTGGAATCGCATGAACTTCCCCATCCGATAAGACCATATTGAAGATGAGATTGGCCTAAGGCATAATAAATTTTAAGATGTTCTTTATCTAAAATGTTTCTTATTGTTTTGAAAAAATAAGTTAGTTTTTTTAATTTGTTGCTTACATTTTCAAGTTGGGAGTTCCAAGTTAAGTTTTGATCAATAATTACTCCCAGGTATTTTATTGTTTGTACTTCATTCAATTTTGGGCAGTTGCAAGTAACTTCTTGGTTCACGTTTAAGCAGTTTTTGTGAATTTTTATGTTTAGGTTTGTGTGGAGGTTATCTGTCTTCTTGTTGTGGATTTTAAATTTAATGTATTTAGTTTTTGCGTCATTTAATGTTACTTTACTTTATGTATTTGATAGATTGAGCTATAAAAGCACAGATGGCTTTACCGAGTAGCTATAAAAGTAATTTCAGAGAGTTTCGATAGATGTCTAAGATGTTCTATAAGATAAAAAAAATACAGCATACTCGCCTTACAGACAGGGAAATTTTAAGAATGACTTCGCTGTTCTAATTTTCCGCGTGTCTGATTGTGATAGTCTTAATAAAATACAAAGTACTTTGTGTATTAGATCCTACAGGTCGAGGTGATCACAACCAGTGCGTGTGTGCAGTGAACTCCCATAAAAAATATTAAAAAAATAAAACAAACGCGTACCGTAATATTACCACACTTTTAACATCGCGCAATACAAATCCGGAGTTAAACAATCCACCCGCCCGTATAGGTAATACGGCCCGAGAGCGAGTGCGAAATGAATTCCATATGTGCGTTATGAATTCAGCGTGTATGGTGATTTCTGTCCTAAGAAAATGCATCGTCATTTTCGTAGAGCTCGGCGGGAAACCGTCTCGGGCAATCCTTCGGAATCCACAAGGCGACCGTATGCGCAGCTGTATAATAATACTAATGTTTTATTATCTTATTTTTTTATAACAAAATAACAAATAATGATATCCTCACTGGGATTTCCCGTGGTGAGCATTTCATTTACAAAACATTAAATTACATTATATTAAATTGATGTGCTTTATGAAAAAAATTATAATTTTAAGGTGAGGTGATTTAAGTGCAGTTAAGTGGTTTCGGTGTTAGTCTGTATTTGGTGTTAATATATTTTCTACAAAACGTATCTAGTGTTTTATTTGTTTTTAAAGTTTATTATGGTTGTATTATTTATTATATGAAGATTTGCTAACGACAAAATTTGTAGGGAATACTATTTTCCAAGAATCAACAGTTTTTTTTCTGTGATTACCGTTTTTTAAGTCGTTATTAAAAATGGGTTATTTACTGATACTTTTTCTGGTACAGTGAAATGATGAAATTTCTTTAGATCCGGGGAAAAAGACATAATAAATTGATTTAAAAAAATTACTTTGTATTCACCACTTTATTAATATACACGTGTTGCGAAAGCGATACTTTCTTCATCAGGAATACATAGAAATATAATAATATACATATTCTATATATTCCTGATGGAGAAAGCATCGCTTTCGAAATATGTTGATATCTGTGTGTAATAATAAAGCGGTGAAAAGAGAGGTATTTTTTAAATTAATTTATTAATAACGACGCCAAAAAGGGAATTACAATCTTTTGAAGAAATTATAAAAAATTCATAATATGAAAAGAACAACATACTTTTTTTCTCTTACTTTTTAAATTTCCGATTGAACTCCAAATGAGATAGGACACGAACCGCAAAAGCGTGGAATCGCAAAGTAGAAAGGTGTACGAACACTGAGTTCAATTAGTTCGTTAAAAAATAAAGTGAACAAGTGCAAATTGTTATAAAACAGGTTTTTTTAAGTGAAACGATGGGTCAACAGCGAGGCTTTTATTAGCCGGTCAAACAGGCCAAGCCACGCGGTTCTAAAATTATATTCACTTTGGAGAAGCCTTGCATTCTTTGCGGATCTGCAGTCAGCAAATTTTTTATATCTTTGTTTAGGTACCTACTTCATTCTATATTTTATAAGCCCGGTATTTCAGTAGTCACGGTTCCTAGCATAGAGCAACTTGACGAACGTAAATATCTGATAGCGAGCATAAAAAGCAACTGGAATACTGGGCCCATAATAAAGTCTTACAAAACAGAGCAATAAGTTTGATGGTAAGAAATCAATTTGTTGGACATATTTATTTATCTAGATTATCACGCTGTTTCTCGGCAAAATTAGGCAGAGGATGAATCGAAAAATTTTGACGAAAAAGGCTAAATATGTACGGACCATCAAAAATATTAAATATGCACTAACGACCGAAAAGGCTCAACTATGCATAGTGAATATGCAAATTCATATAATCCGATGTCTTAACACTTGCGTTGCTCTATGGCTAATAGGGCAGGCGTGATTTAGAGATTTTATGAAATCTGTGTTCCAGAATTTGTCTAATAATGTACCATGCAATGCACGGGGATACGGCCAAAATAGTGTTTTACCATACATACGCCAGGAATCTTATTCCAATAGCATTCTAAGCACCCCTTCGTTCCATTGAATATAGAGTAGTCTCTTTGGTGGCAGGCTTCTTCGATCCGCGCTCAGTGGAGCCACCCAAGATAAATATTTTAATTAATATTGACGGTTTACGATGTACGCAGTTGGACACATTTTTCATATATGTATACTTCTATACTTGAAGGCCTCCTCTATTACGTACGCCCTGGTCCGGTGACCAGGTATACGTACTTGGTAGGTACCCACAAACGTGTTTAGAGAACGGGAAAACCCAAATATATTGCTGTATAAAAAAAACACCAACTTGTCACGTGCCCAACTTTTCTCGTTTATTCAAATTTAAAAAATACATTTCAAAAGGCCCCCTCTCTCTCTTACAATACAGAAAACTCACTGTAAAATAAGCGAAGGCTACTTTAAACTACGTTAGTTTACGGCACCCTTTATAAAATTGATATAAAAATATCTTTTGAATATCAACTCTTGTATGTTAAATAACCAAGTAAATTTATCGTATAGTCCCCGTCTAGATATTTTGCAGTGAATCGCTTTGTTCCTCTAGAAACCCCCTAAGTATCTCTTCCCCTTTGTCCGGCTCCCTAGTATAGGTATTCATGTATGTCTGTCTTTATTTTGTATCTTAGTTTTGGTACCTAATTGTGTTTTCCGTTTTGAAAATATTCTACCCAAACACACCTTATTTTCAATATGTAATCTGTGGCTGACCAGAGTAGTATATCTATGTGCTAACCTCAATCCAACATGGCGGGTTCAATGTTTTTCATAATAATTTTAAAACTTTATAGCATCACTTTTACATATTGGATTTCATTCAAATTACTCGCTGAACCTTCCCGTCATTAATAAGAACAATCTGTGCTATTTTCGGCAAAACCGGAGAATTTTATCATTTAGACATATTTTGAAAAAATAAATGTATGGCGTGAAATCAAATTTTCAAATGAATGTTTCTTTGTTTGGGGATAGTAATAGTCGTGACAAGGCATTACTTTCGCTGTCAAATCAATTATGTCACCCAAACGACAAGCAAAAATTCACAAATTCATAACTTAAAAAAATAAAAAAACCTAGTAAGGGCGGGTACACATCAGCTAGTATATAATAAAATGAATCATATACACATACAACATCTTTCAGGGCGTCTCCGGCATCTTCTTCATTGACTTGCGACTTGCAAAATATTCCTGTCACTTCTAACTGAGTCCTAAAATAATAAGATTATGTTAATTTTTTGTGTGTTCGATTAACCGGGGATTTCAACATTCACCCGATTAACAGTGAGCCGACTATACAATATTGAAAAAAATATGACTTTTTTAAAGCCCCCTAGAACGAGATACCTGTTTTTTTTTTAAAATAAATTTGTTTGCCATCTGATGACGTCACATGATACCAGAGATTAACCACGTGATTCTATCGTTTTATTTGAAAACATTATAATAAACACAATAATTATTTATTTTATTACGATGACGATATTATTTAAATCCTTGGAAACGATTGAATTATCATCGGAAAAATTAATATAATGGGAAGACGTCACAGCGGTTGGTAGAATAGTTCGGATTTACTAGCTTTCCTATGCAGGTAGAGGAGTCAGGAGCTTCACGCGGAGAGGGACGTTGGAGAGTTATTATTTAAAAATTCAAAATAATAAAAAAAAATTTGTGCAAGACGATGATAAACATGGTGTTTTTAAAGAGAAAAATATTTATAACGTTTTTTTTTTATAATTTGCATGGGCTTAGCATTTATCAAAATAAAATCAGAAATATTACACATTTCTGACCGTTCTGCGCATGTTTTACAGAAACATTTAATAAGTTGAATAGCCTTAAAAAATGCTGTGAAGGTTTTTCTTTAACATGTCGATAAGATAAATGTTAAAAAAAGAACAGTGTGTAAGTTAATTTTTTTCATAAACACTACGTAATTTTAATGTTATTATTTTTATTTTTAACGCGGATTATAAATCTTTGGTTAAGTTTATTTACAAAAACGTAACGAGAAAGGATTAAAAATATTTTTCTCCACCTTAAAAATAATAGTCATATTTTAAATATTTTGTAAAACATACAATAGGACGGTCAGAAAAAGTAATATTTCTGATTTGATTTTGATAAATCCCAAGCCTACGTAAAATTGTGAAATATTTAATAAATATTGTTCTAATTAAAAACATTATGTTTATCGTATTGCGTAATAATACTATCAATATTTGGAAATAATAAATAATTCCGCTCCGACGTCCCTCTCCCCTTCAATATCAGTTGGCGTATATACAGGTAATGAATGCTAATAATGCAAGACATGCATAATATGACAGGTGTTTTGGGTTCAAATCCTTTGCTAGCAAAGTCCTCCATTACACAATCAACAACTTCCGCTTATAATAATGGTAGTAGGAGATTTTATAATATTGTCAGGTTATTCGTAACTCGGGAATGTTTGTCTTTCTTAAAAAAATATATATTATTTTAAAAAATTCTTGGCTTTATTTGGAGAAATATTGATGTTTTAAGTAAATTAATGAAAAAATTACTTTGTATTCACCACTTTATTAATATACACAGATACCAACATGCTTCGAAAGCGATGCTTTCTTCATCAGGAATATATAGAATACTAATATTATTATTGTATTCTATATATTCCTGATGAAGAAAGCATCGCTTTCGAAACATGTAGATAACTGTGTATATTAATATAGTGGTGAATACAAAGTATTTTTTTAATTCATTTATTAATAATGACGCCACAAAGTGAATACCAATCTTTTGAAGAAATTATAATGTTTTTACAATCAAAACACTGCTTTAGATGGCACTAACCGTGTTTGGTGACTAGATATGAATAGTCAGGTAGTTCCACTTGCTCATATCTTTCCCCTCCACACTCCCCCCAGCCTAAAAAACATATCTACGTCAATTGGGGATGCCATGATAATAAATATATTTTAAATTTTTTAAATATATTTTTTTAATGTGAATATTGCACAAAGTCTCAACTACCCGAAGTCAGTGGGACTATGGCATCCCCAATTGGGGAATGTTGTGAGGATAAAGGGTGAAGATGGGAAAAAAGGAAGATCGGAAGTACCTAGCTATTCAGATATGATCACCAAATATGGCTTAAGTAATTTCAAGCATCGCATCGATTCCGAATTAGGGTTTAACAATAGGGCGATACTGAGAGTATCTACCGCTCGAGTTAGGCGATATCGAGGAATTTCCTCACGCTTTAAAAAAAAAAGCGAAATTAACTTAATGACGTCTGCATAATATTATGTAAAATACAGCAAATAATTTTAATGTTTTTAATGATACAATGAATATAATTTCAGCGAAATAATAATATTTTTAATAAGAGTAATAATAAAGACAATAATCCTTATTATTGGTGATCCCCATCACGAGCCAAGAAGTGGATTGTACATGGTTCACGTCAAACCGGTTTGTCCACTTTTCAGTCCAACCAATCAATTAGAGGCAGACCGTTGGTAGCTCCGTAGCAGCCTCTTCTCCTTTCTCATAAACGACGCATGTAACAGAGGAGAGAGGCTACGATGGAACTCTCAGCAGCGGGACAGTATGTGAGCAGCTAAGTTTTATATAGTGAGGATTTCACGCAGGTTGTAGGGATAAGTTGTTAATTCATACAAGAATCGACATATAATTTAATTTCTACGGCAGGAAGAAAGTTAAGCTAGGTTTATACAATACTTATTTCCATACCGATCCTCATATGGAAACCATATCGGTAAACGTACGGAAAATATTTGCTTTAGACAATCATTAGTTAGTAGCCATTAAAGAAGAAATAATATTTTGGGACGGCACTTAAATTAGCAAAACACCAAGCCCTCAGATTTAGACAATAAAATAGCATGTAAGGAGAAAGCTAAAATAAAATCCTGACGGCATTAACAGACTCTCGAAACTTGGAATAAAAAGAAACCATAGTTCAATTATTTATCTAATCGAGAGAACTGTTCGCATCAAATAATAATTGTCTTATACCTTTGGAAGCTACAAGTGGTGTGCCACAGGGCTCGCATCTTGGACCTATTCTATTTAATATATTTATAAATGTTACCAATATACTTACTTGTGTTTATATTTTGATGTACGCAGATGATGTGAAAATTTACCGAATTATTTAGAATATTGATGACCTGATGATTGATGCTTATCCTTACAATCGAATCTCATTACCAATTGGTGTATCAGAAACAAATTAAAGCTAAATGTAAAAAAAGTGTCAAGTCATGAGATTTTATAGAAAAAAAAACTCACTGAATTTCACATATTCCATGAATTATCTGCACCAGAAATAAAAGACTTGGGAATAACATTTGACACAAAATTGACATTTATTTCTCACATTTTATCTAATACATACCTTGTCAGAAGCCATTTATAATTTAACGCAACCATTTTGAATCCATTTAACAATATTCATGAAAAGTCTATCGAGCGAGTCCAACATAAATTTTTAAGAACCATAAATTATAGGTTAGGAATTTCCAATGAAAACATCAATTATTCTTCACAAGTGATGGGTCTAGCTACATTAAAAGAATCTTTATCTTCATATTTGACTCCCCTGAACGACGTTGGTTGCTTGATTTTCATATACCATGTAGAATGGTTCGTCAGAAGTTAGTGCAGAAGCAAATTCCGTGATGAATCGACAGTTTAGGAAACAAGTACTATATTAAAATTTAAAAAGCTCTAATTGGGCGTGAATAAATAAATATATAATATTTTTAAATAGCCCAAAAACCTAACCTAACCCATTTGTTTTTTTTTTATATCACTTTTCAAAAGCGTTTTGATTTGTCACTCTCCTAAATAGTCCGGTTACTGAAACCACATGAAAATACGAACTGTATGGAATCATTATGGAGAAAGGTATCGTCTAAAGCGTCCATTACAATGATGCACACTATAAACTCGTTACCGATTAGAGACGAATGTACTTACCATCCCAGCCAGGAGAACTCCAGTCCCCGTGCGACCGATGGCTACACCAGGGGGCACTGATTTGTTAGGAATTGATACAGTGCTGTGAAGACGGGAGGAAGATTGGAGTTTATTGCAAAATTGCATATCTGCAAAATTCCACGGCGAAAAAGAAGAATGCTGTCACGCGTCATAAAAATTATAAAGAAATACAAACTTAAAACGCAGTGATTTTTATAACGAAAATAGGTACATTATCTCGATGCTGTTCTGTGGTATCTTAGTTCGATAAAATTGTTCAAATAATCAAAACTGATATTGATAAGATTTGGCGTTATTATAATAATAATATCAAAACCGGATTCGAGATGATTAATTCGGAAAATTTATTTTATACAACGAAATTAAAAATAAAAAAATCGGCGAGACGTTTAAAAGTCTCTATTCCTAAAAAAATTTTTAAATACATTTGACATTCCGTTGATTATGGAAAATCTTTTCGTGGCATTGTATTTCACTGCCTCTGACTAATCTCTGTTAAATTCACACTGGGGAAAATAATTTCACTCAGGATCTATGTCATCTTTGGGGATGCTGTGTGGGGGTTTTTTTTAAGGAAAGGAAAGAGAGTAAGTTCCAGGAAGGAAAAGGGTATGAGGGGTGGATAGGAATCTAAGGGTCAGTATGACCAGGAGTGATGGATGTATCAATCCATCCCTACCATTGCAGTGCAAGGCGATGGATCGAGAGTCCGGCTGGAGAGTTAAAAGGATCTCCCTCAACCGGCCTCTCTCCCGATCCGGCTCGACACGCAGTTGGTGCTGGGGATGCCGAAGGGATAAACTGAATGATTCTCTTTTCATCAAAAGGCGTAGAAAACATCATTTTTATTTTTATCTGAACTTACAAAATAAAGGTCATTAAAGAAATCGAATATTCGCGATTTCAGAGGCAACTCTAACAATTATTTGGAGGCTTCAAAAAAACTTTGGATGATTTAAAAAAAAAGTTTTACTCTGTCTACTACGAAAAAAAAAAAATTAAAAAAAAATTAAAATAAGTATTACGATGAATTTAAATTTGAATTAAAAACGACCAATTTACGTTGGAACACAAACTTGCCCTACATAATTTAAAATATCGACGGGAAAAACTTTTTTTTTTTTAAATGTTTTGCTTTATATTTTATTTTATGTTTTCAAATTTATATAGCAAATACGACAATTAAAAATAAAACCGTATACCCGCAAATAATTTTCAAAGTTGCCTCTAAAATCATGAAAAATTGATTTCTTTAATGGCACATATTTCTTAATTTAAAACAAAAATAAATAAAACACTTCTAATCCGTACTGGATAATTACTATACCTTTAATTTAAAAAAAAAGATCATTCAGTTTGGATGGGTATTTTGCCTCAAATAAAAAATTAAGTTTTGTATGAAATAGGCCGCGCAGCCGTTCCTCTTAAATCATAGGATTAACATGGCTGCACAAAGTGTACAAATAGACTATTATAATAAAACAAATTTAAAACTTTTTTCCACTTTAATTAAAGTGGAAAAAAGTTTTAAATTTGTTTTATTATAATATACTATAATGGAATTCCACCATGTATTAACAGTTTCAAAAATAGAAATATTACAAATAGACATTTCCTTGATGGGTAGCATTTCTCAGCGATGGCGAAACAGATGGTCTACATGCACTACTCGGCGAGTTTACTCTGAGGTGGTGAAATACTCTTAAGGTGCACCACATTTGATTGACGATCAAGTCTACGTTCATTTCCATTTTGAAATGTTCACATTTGAATAGTCCCCGTTAAACACCAATCCCTTTTCTGTTTCCGCTTTTGCTAGAAGTGTGATGAGCAGTGCAGCATGGCCACTATGCTTGGCGACCGAACACAATTTGATCAAAAACTTAAACGGGCCGAGAATCGATGAATAATTATTAATATTATCATTATAAGATCCAAGATAACGAAGTCCCAATATAGTTGGCGATAAAAAAAACAGATACTCCTATCTGCCGCATTGCAACACAAATAGTCAGATAACGATAATATTATATTGTTATAAATCTAGTTCTTTTCAATAAATAAATGATTAAACTTTGGACAAGCAAACGAAAAAAAAACATTTTTTAAATTTTGCCTCTGGTATGAGTTTCGCAACCGGAGTTGACCTCACTGACGTCAGACTTGCCTTGTAAAAAAGGGTCTAAATATTCTACAAAATATTTAAAAACAACTTTTTTATTGTGGCTTCTTCCCCTCGCGTGTTAGGGCATCTCTACGTATTACATTTGCGCTGTGGTTAACCCGAACACTGTACACACATATATTAATTGCATGCATACAGCATGTTTCAAACTTGTTATTTGACTACAGAAAAGAAAATTATAGTGAAAATGAAAAAAAGTTAATAAAAATAACACACTACAAATATAGAGGAAGTGGGGGCATAACGGCATATAATTAACGAAATTCTGCCGAATCGGTAATATACTCAGGTACCACGGTAGGTTTTAGGGATTATTCATTGTTTTTGTGTTTAATTCGTAGAACTCCATTTATTTATTTAATTTAATTTAATGTAAATCAAATTTAATAATGTTATTATTAAGTTCTGCAGTATTTTTAGTTTTTAAGCGTTCAAATTGCCAGTTTGAAAATGCGCTTGAACGCCGAAACAGCTGTCACAACAATAAAAACTAAAACTACTTGAACTTAATAATAACATTAATTTAATTTAATGATTTATATTAAATAAAATAAAATGTTTTAGGGAATAAAAACATAACAAAAATTTGTTTAGTTTTACCATACAATAAAATAAAAACCGAGACAGCCAATTTAAACGGTTAAAAGAAAAAAGTACACTGCCATAAGTGCCGTCCACAAGTGCAATCTTGTGAACCTTCGAATTTGTAGTAAAACTTGATTTAATATAAAGTTAACTATTTATTGTCTATTTTTCTATCATGTTTTCGACAAGCGGAAAAAAAGCTTTCTGTTTAGCATAACTTTTCCTGTCAACTCGGTCATATGCTTTTCATAGATCTACAAAGGCACAGAAAAGTTTCTGGTTTTGGCAGGAAACTTCTCTGATAGCATACGCAACGATAAAATCTGATATATGCACTCATAAAAGGACCTTGCTCATCCCATATTTTACCCTAAGTTTCCATTCGTACACTATCCATCAACATCCTATCATAGAGCTTTGGAACTGAGCTTAGTAGGCTAATAGCCCTGTGATTTCCACATTCCATACGCGACCCTTTACCTTTATATAGGCAATCCTATACAGCCCCCTATGGCGTGTAACTGTTCTTTAAACACTGGTTAAAAAGTTTACACAACCATGTGAGAATTACACGGCTATCTACGTTAAAGTAGTCAGCAGCAATACAGCAGGAAATTTTATAGTCAAATTCGTCGAATTTGTTAGATGGTTAGTTTGTAACGTACATGTAAGACAATAATAAAACGATATGACGTAATAATCCATATTCGTACCCACCAGCAAATTGAAACCACCAATTAATTAATAACCATGGGTTTAATTGAAATCACTAATCACTAGAACAAGACTATTGTTTAAAACCGCGATCAGATCGTTAAATACCATTCTTGAATACTGAGTCCCCCTGAGTTCAGGCACAGTCATTGAGGCACGTTCCAGAGTGATAGATACTTTATTTTTCATCGTGGTGAAAGACAAAAATTCAGAAATTTTTTTACTCACTTTCATCGCTTTAAATCTTTAACAAAAAAAAAATTAAGAACCCTCGCTGAAAATAATTTAACAGCGAAATAAACAAAAAAGTGCCTTCAGTTTTGCTTGCCTGCACATATAACATTGTGGCATTGTAGTCTTATTTGACAGATCGGAGTGTTCAATGCGAGGATCGAACGCGATTGGCGCTAACAAAAAAATGTCCAAAGAAGTGGAGCTAGCAGTCAACAGTGGGGTGCTGATACCAACACTAATGTATGTACGGCCACTGTGTTTCCTCCATCCTATAACATGGGTCTCTTCAAGACCCAAGTTCACTCCTTCCTATCCTCTAAAAGACCCTCCACATAGCATCCCCAAAGATGATATAGGCCTTGAGGGAAATTATTTCCCTCAGGGTCTCCTATGTGGAGTTACTGTAAAGAAAAAAAAATGGCAGTGAAGCATGGAACTGGTAGAGGAAGGATGAAATAACTGAATATTGTGGAAACAAGATGAGTGGTAAAACCATATAACCGTGTGAAAAACATTGAGATTCACAAAGAAAGCAATGCTGATGTGAGTGTAATGAGTAAGATTAAGAAGGGGATGTTTAGATGGTTTGAAGGGATGGTGTAAGGAGAAGATATGACGCGATTTTGAAGGGAAGAAGAGAAAGACATGGCACGATTAAGTGTACCAAATACTTGAGTCGCTCCATGTCAAGAGATCAAGAGAATAACAGAAGAGTATGTATAAGACGATGTATGAATGTAAATGAAGCAAGGAGTGTGTGCAAAGACCAAGTTGTTCGGCGATCCGTCCTCTCTGCCTATCCCTGCGGAGAAACGCCGCGATGGTTAGTTAGTTAGTTGGGAGCGTTAAAAATCGATTAACAAGCGAATATTTCAAATTTGGTACAAACAAAATTGTTTTTCCACTTGGTGGGATTTTAACTCTGCTCCCAGACATTTAACAATTAATCTCAATTGGAAATGACCAAAACATGTTTATGTGCGTTGACCTTTAAAAAAACCTACAACCAGTGACGTCATACTATTCAGTCTTTCTTTTTGAGCATTACATAAATAAAACACAGATGTTATTTATAGCATTTTAAATGGAGGTGTCAAGTGACGTATGTACTTTGTTAACCTTCCCTTCACCACTCCCTTAAGCCTCACGATACAACCAAATTGGGGATGCCATAATCCCACGAGGTAGGGGAAGTTAATGTATATAATATTTTTTTTGAAGAATATTCAAATAATTTAAGTTCCCTATTTTGAATAATGCTTCTTCCATCATTTTTCCTTTTCGAATCGCTTTACATTTCATATTTTATCATAAAAACAAAAATGAAAAAATCTGGTTACTTTTTTATAGTAATTCCACACAGGAGGCCGGGAGGGAAATAATTTCCCTCAAGGCCTATATCATCTTTAGAGATGCTGTGTGGAGGGTCTTTTAGAGGATATGAAGGAGTGAACTTGGGTCTTGAAGAGACCCATGTCGTAGGATGGAGGAAACACGGAGGCCGGCAAATCATTCCACAGCCGAGCTGTTGAACAAAAGAACCAGTCGTAGAAGCGAACTGTTCTCATGTGACAAATGTCAACCGTATGCCAATATTAGGCGCGCGTTTGGCGTGTTTCCCGACTATGCACGGGGGGCCGAAGGGATCAATAACGCTAGTTCCTCAGAGCATCTTCCATTAAAATACCGGCAGAACAAGGACAGCACTCCCACCTGACGTCTGTGCTCCAAAGATCGCAGTCCGTTTGTTAAGATGGGCGAATTTATCAAACAGACCGCCCGTTTCCTTGGTCGTGTTAACAAAAATAAAGTGAAATAAATTGAACAGTCTTTTATTAAGCATAGAAAACCCCAAGAAAGCATTTTCAAAAATATTAAATATTTTATAAAAAACAATTAGTTATTAGTGTGCAAAAATTATGGAGTAGTCTGGGGCAGGCGGAATAGATATCAGTAAGGTTTAATCAGCCTCGATATCGGGCGTTCATCCTGCAGTGTATTCGCAATAGCAGATGATTATTACGATAAATGTTCTGCAAAGAACCCGGTAAAGACTTCGTAGCGATGATTCAATGCTTGTATAGTGTGCAATTTTGTGGAAGCCAGTGCTCCATTTTCTTCGTTCTTCAAAGCAAACATGACTCTCCTCGCCCTGCTATGAACCAAGGCCATGGAACACATGATGCATGGTTCGTTGGTCGTGTACACGTCATAGCCCGTGCATAAATAAGGACCAGATGGTTTAAATGGTCCAGAATCATCCGAGAATGATACGCTTTGCGAACTGATGCTCATTGAGCTTCCACAAGACTTTCTTTGACCCATATCTACATCATTAGTGTCTGAATCCAGTTCTCCTGATACCTTGATGTCTCTCATTGCTTCCGATTGATTAAAATGTTCATGTTTAACCGTCTTCGCGTTTTCGTCTTTATATTTACCAAACTCAGTTTGACTGTTGGCAGTTTCGCTTGGTATTTCACCTCTTCTTTTCGATCGCTTTGCTCCGAACTTCAAATTAGCATGGCTGGTATTCAATATATTTCGAAACATTTTAGGAACTCCATCTTTTACCAATTCTTCACGACTTGAAACACGCTCTTCGGGTATTTCTTCAGCAAACATGCTGTTGTCATTCCACGCTCCTCCGAACTGACTTCTGGCAACATTGTCTATTGCAATCATGACAGGATGCTGACAAGGATTAATGGTTCTTCTGTCATAACCAACTGCGACTATAGAATCTATTTCGGGATCCACGATCAAAACACCTTTAAGCTCTGCTAGTTCCTTCCTAATAGACTTAAGAGAATGTAGATTTCCATCTTTTACAAAAGTCAGTTCATCCCTTTCAGCATCTCTCGCAATTATTTTATTGTCAGCTTTTACAAAAGAGGTAACGTTTCTCAAAACTTCGTCAGATCTATCTTTCGTCCCTTCGTACACTTCAGCCACCTCGTAGGCCAATGCCATATACTTTCTATGTCGCTCAACTTCAGTTTTGGCAAAAAATTCACCACTCGTCAATTTTTCCGTATACTTGTTAGGATGGAAATTGCAGGGCCAAATTTTGTGGGCCTTCTCATGCTGCCATTTTAGCTGCGGAGGTTTTGACGCAACAGCCATAATTTTGAAATCGTCTTGAAGATGGGTTTTTAAATCAAACCCTTTATCGTTCAGAGATGCTATTACAGCATCAATGTTATTACCATCTGAAGGACAAATAAGAATCTCAGTATTTCTAGCTCTCTTCAAGTGCTGAAGCTCTGTAAGCGGTAACAAACAGGTCAGTGAGACTATGATTTTATATATAGACTTTCTCTCGATGACTGTGCCGACAAACACGTTTACAGTTGGCAGTTCTCCCACCAGATCGTCAGCAAGAACAGGTTTTAAATTTTCCGTTGAGACTTTCATCAATGTAATCAGTCTTTCTATCTCCGCCTTTTCGTCTAGTATTTCCTCACCATCTTCCCTTATTGGTGATTCCATCCTCCTCTTCTTAGTGCCTGGTTCAGTCATATTTAATTATTCAACACATATATTCATCTAAGGGTCAATTGCATCTACGGAAGTATTCCTGGTGAAATCCCCTACCTTTAAAGATCAAAAAACTTCTGGACTTTTTTTTCCAAAATTGAATCGCTAGATAAAAGATAATTTCGTGGATTAGTCCGAATGTTTGCTCTTCGAGAATTTCATTTTCGACTATCTTCTTTCGCTTCTGACTCTCATTCCTTTTCTGGTCTTGGAATCGCTTCTTCTTCTTCTTCCTGCGAAAGTAGAGTGGAAGCATGGTGAGGAACTAGTATGTAGATCAAAATTTTGCAAGAACGTAAATATATAACAAATTGGATATACAAGATACGTGACTTCTCGTGGAATCTCGCAAAAATAATAAACGGCTGACTGAGATTTAGTGAAGCCTTCGTTTTGTTGTGGTTGATTAAGAAAAATTACGTATCATTAGCACGACAAATACACATGTCAAACAGAGCATAAAGAGAGTGCTGTATAACAGTTTAGTATTGGAAACGTAGCACAAAAAGACGACCGATCATGGACAGCTTATAGCAGCTACCAAGACCGTGGAGAAATAAGTTATTTGATTTCTTAGTTAGATATACCGCTTTTATGAAAATATCTATTCCGGATAGCAATTTATTTAGATATACAATAGAAACATTTCGCACAGGCACAATGAAGGATATTATTTATAAATTTAGAAGTTAAAATTCATCTAGCTGTACATAATGAAGTCACCAGTACTAGCAACTTTTAAAAAAGTATTTTCATGTGAATATTACACAAAAGTCCCAACTGTTCGAAACCAGTGGGACTCTGGCATTCCTAATGAGGTTGTCTCTTAATTCTTTTAAATGTATTATATTTAAAAAGTTAATAAGGGCAGTAAAGAGAGAGTTTTGATACCTTTAAAAATGTCGAAGTTATGAGCTTTTGAAAATAGCTTCTGTAATACGACCGCACCACAAAATACCAGTGATGTCACGAGATACAATTCGAACAGCAGTACAGCATACTGCCGCGCTAGTCATATATGCACCGTGACGCCACACTCTTATCGGGCGGCCGGCAAGATTCTCCGAATATATCAACACTTTAACGGCTCATATCTTCGGTACTACTCGGTATTTTCCAAAAATTGAAATTCCGTAGTCAGCATACTCTAATTATAATTAATGTGATACATTTGTAAATAACACGAAATGTCGTTGTAGGAAATAACATAATTTTAGAAGGACTGTTGTAATTTTGATGGTAGTGGGGGGTAGCGATGGGTCATGACTCATTTTGTTAAGAGCTTGAGTCACGGCACTAGCTCAACATTTTAGTACGACTCAATTGAACGACGGCTTATTTAAGAGCCGGCACATATTAAGAGCTGACTCCCAGCTCATGAGCTCATACCCCAGTTCATACGACTCCAGAACCTACGGCGCACAGCAGCCAGCGTAAAGATGTGGGTATAAAATCTCCAGATGCTTGACTGTCAGGCGGCGTTCAAGTACTGTACAGTGTCTACACACGTGTAAATGCTGTAATTATTCTTATCTCTATACACGAATGTGCGAATCCTTAAAAAAAAACTGCTTTAAGATGCGTTATGGTGTAAAATATTAATTGCAAATCCCACGGTCGTGGCTATAATTTAGCCTTGTAGAAATTAGA
Source organism: Halesus radiatus (assembly GCA_022606495.2). Classification (NCBI taxonomy): domain Eukaryota; kingdom Metazoa; phylum Arthropoda; class Insecta; order Trichoptera; family Limnephilidae; genus Halesus; species Halesus radiatus. The sequence continues at coordinate 114,177 of JAHDVE020000925.1, forward strand.
TACGCATACGATGATTTTATATAAACAAATTAGTACAGGGGACCATATTTAACGACGCGTAATCGTAAAAATGCGTAAGAATACTATCGAACATTTGAGATATGTTTACCTTTTTAGATGAATAAACAATCTTTCTTAAGTAGTTCTAAGGTATGTCAAAAAGAGTCACAGTTCAATTGAGTCGTGGTATGGTTTACACGGAGTCGTGAGCCGGCACAAATGAACGGCTCGTTCAAGAACGAGTCATCACTAGTGGGAGGGAAGGATATGTTTGAGGGTAAGGTCGGTTGTTTTTTCATCGGAACGCTACCGAGAGAATCTTCCACAATAATCTATTTAATACTTTAAATTTTACCCATAACAAGTGTATCTGAATAGCAATACATATACAATAGAATAAATTACAAATTGGTAACGCAAATTACATAACTTCATTCTTGTATAATAAATTCGCCATCTGGGGAAATTATGTTCACGGATTATTCAGCAACCGTAGCATAGCACTTACGCATTTACATTTACGTTAATTCAACGCGAGAATTCAACTACTGAGAGCAAGTGAAACTACGGCAACCGTTAAAGGTGGAAACTCTCAGCATCGCTCTGATCATATATTTAAAATTGAAACGTTGCATCAAACTGGCTTTAGCCTTGTTTAGTGACCAGATGGGAATAGCCGGGTACTTCTCAACTATACTCTTCCCTATTTCCTCTCCCCATTCCTTCCAGCCTAAAACCATTAAATACTGGTTCCGGGTAGTTGGGACTGTTCAAATATATAAGTGACTAAAGGGGTAATTTCACTGTTTTATTTACGTCGGAAATTGAATACTATAACGATTTAAAAGAGCCTATTTTAAATTTGCAGCCACAACTACATGTTTGTGCGGAGGGTGTATGTGACGTCATACCGGCCAACGTTCATAAAGACAGTCCCGGGCCTCGGTTACAGGTCTCTTAGTGGCCAGTACAGTAGCGTTACCTACGTCATAGCCAAATCGAACTGTTTAGGAATATGCGATTTTAGATGGTTTTTAAAATAATGATTAGATTATTAATGAAAACATCAAAATTTTACATGCGAAACAAAAAGTTGTCCAAAGAAGCGAAGCTATCAGTCCACAATGGAGTACTGATACCAACCCTGATGTATGGTAGTGAGGCGTGGAACTGGCAGAGGAAGGATGAAAGTAGACTGAATGCTGTAGAAATGAGATCGCTGAGACGAATGTGTGGTAAAACCATGTATGACCGTGTGAAAAATGTTGAGATTCGTAAAGAATGCAAGACTGATGTAAGCATAATGAGTAAGATTAAGAAAGGAACGCTTAGATGGTTTGGGCATGTACAGCGAACTAACGCAGAAAGGAGTGTAAGGAGAATATATGACGCGAATGTGAATGGAAGAACAAGCCGGGGATGTTCAAGGTAAACATGGCACGATAAAGTGAATCAAATACTTGAGTCGGGCCATGTCAGAAGTCGGAATAACACAAGATAATGTACGAGACGAAGTATGAATGCGAATGAAGCAAGAAGTGCATGCCAAGATCGAGTTGTTTGGCGATCCGCCCTCTCTGCCTACCCCTGCGGAGAAACGGCGGGCGGTTCCCTGTACAAACCCACGTTAGAGAAAACATTCACTGATTCTATCCATAGCGCAATTTAAAATTAATATTATTAAAGCGTAACTAAAATACGAAAAAACTCGGCCAAATGCCAAATTAATTACAGTTATTTTTAATTATTTTCTTCCCTTAAGGTTACATATATATAACTCGCTATCAAAATTAACCGAGTAATATTATTAGCGGACATAAATAATAAATGAAAACGTGACCTTTAGATGGCACACCATTTTACGTGGGAGGAAAGTAACAAAATTAATTACAGTTATTTTTAATTATTTTCTTCCCTTAAGGTTACATATATATAACTCGCTATCAAAATTAACCGAGTAATATTATTAGCGGACATAAATAATAAATGAAAACGTGACCTTTAGATGGCACACCATTTTACGTGGGAGGAAAGTAACAAAATTAATTACAGTTATTTTTAATTATTTTCTTCCCTTAAGGTTACATATATATAACTCGCTATCAAAATTAACCGAGTAATATTATTAGCGGACATAAATAATAAATGAAAACGTGACCTTTAGATGGCACACCATTTTACGTGGGAGGAAAGTAACAAAATTAAAGATTCAAATAATTCTCGCTCGATACTCATACAAGTCAAAAATACCAGACAAAATAACGTGGGCTGGTAAGACTGGTGACATTAAAGCAGAAATAATCGAAAATGATGGAAAACGCCAAAATTCGATTAAGGAGTAATTAAAAAAAAATATTGTTTACATCGGGGCAAGGCGTTTCAACAATTTACGCAAACAAAATATATTATACATCCAAAAAGAAGAGGCAGAAAGAAAATCAAACTAAATTGAATATGCATAAGTCGGAAGATACGACAACAGACGGAAGTACATAAATAAATCAAGTAGAGTGCGAACTTCGTGTAAATATGAGTAGAAACATAGTTCAAGCAGGATGTGAACTTTGCATAAATATGAGTAGAAGCATAATTCCAGTAAAATATGAGAAGAAGCTTAATTTAAACTGATTTCCCAATTTTTACGGTAACTCCACACAGGAGTCCCTTAGGGGCTTTATATAATCTTTGAGGACACTGTGTGGAGGGTCTTTTAGAGATTTAGATAGGATGGTGTGAACCTGGCTCTTGAAGAGACCCATGTTGTAGGAGGGAGGAAACACAGAGGCCGGCAGATCATTCCACAGCCGAGTTGTTGAACACAAGTTCGAGTAAGTAACGAGTCGTGGAAGCGAGCCGTTGTCATGTGATAAATGTCAACTAGCGAGTAGAAGCATAGTTCAAATAAAATGGGAACTTTGTATAAATATGAGTAGAAGCATAGTTCATGTAGAATGCGAACGTTGTATAAATGTTAGTAGAAGCATAGTTCAAGTAGAATGCGAACTAAGTATTTATGATGTAGGTACTTAAACCAGAAATGCGATAAAACTCACTACAGTACCCACAAATAGGCATTTTGTGGAAATTTTTGTTATTACATTTTTATTATCTTGTTATTATTTAGGTAAATTTTTAATATATATTTTTATGAGCAGATGCATAGTTCGAGTAGAATGTGAACTTTGCACAATTATACAATAATCTCATATTTATGAGTAGAAAGTTAAAACAGAATGGAACTTTGCACAAATATGAGTAGAAGCATAGTTCAAGTTGAATAATGCGAGCTTTGATTAAAATAGTATGAGCTTGAGTACAATTGTTGAAGAAGAATGTAAACTTGGTTTGAATATAAACAGAATCATATTTCAAGCAGAATGTGAACTTTGTATACATATAAGTAGAAACATAGTTCAAGCAGAATGTGAAATTTGTATAAATATTAGTAGAAACATAGTTCAAGCAAAATGCACACCTTATGTATATAAAAAGGGTATGGGCGTGATTATAGTTGTTAAAGTAGAATGTAAACATGGTGTTAATATAGACAGAAACATAGTTCAAGCATGTGAACTATGTATTAATAATATGAGTAGATGGATACTTTTCTAGCAATATTTGAAACTTAGAGTAAATTAATACAGAAGTATAGTTCAAGAAGAGTGCGAACTGTGTTTAAATATAATAAGGAAATGCATATATATTTGTTAGGCTAAGAAATATTTTAAATGTGAAAGTGTGTTGACAGGTCAGTGGCTGAGTTGGCATCGCGTTTGGGTCTCATCATCATCATCCTGGCATCATGAGTTCAATTCCTCGGCTGGTTAAGTCCTCCATTACGACACCAGCAACAACTTCCGCTTACTGTGATGGTAGTAGGAGATTTTCAAATATTTTCAGGTTATTCGTAACCAGGGAATATTTGCCTGTCTTTTTAAAAGAAAATAAAAAGAAATAAATCAAAAATATGTAAAGTGCCCCTGTTCACTCTTTGTTTATCTACGGCAATATTGGTGGGGAGGATCTTATAAAAAATTATCTTAATTCAGTAGAAGTTTCACAAAGAATCATCATAAACGAAGTACTTTAAAAAAAATTCTCAACGAAATCACTTTTCACGCGATTTCCAGTACCAAATGTTGAAGATAGATTTAAGCAAATTATTATTATGAAAATGTGTAAAGAGAGAAACATCAAAGAAAATCAGGAATATTAAAAACTTTTCTATACTTGAAATTATTTTTAGTATTCATTTATTCCTGAAGATGATAGCATTGCTATCGAAACATGTAGAAATATTTATATATTTTAAGTAAAGTGGTATATACAAAGTGTATTTTCAATTATATAATTAATAATGATGCCACAAAGTTATCAATCATTTGAAGAAAAGATAAATATTATGTACCTACCAAATTAAGAATCGTGGCTCCCTCATCAGACACAAGAACTCCTCTTTTCTGATGAGGTATACACGACCAACAATACCCTTTAATTAAATATTTTGTAAAATCCTTGTAATGCAACTTATAATAAATAAGAAAGAAAGTTCAAAAATAAAATAAGCAGAAGTACAGTTCAAAATAATAGAAGCTTCGCATAAATATAAGAATGTGAATTTTGAACTCTTCGCAATTTTCAAGAGAAATAAGTTCATGGGTGATAATATCAAGATTGTCAATAATAAAGGCAGATGAATTGGAATTGAGAGGTGTTAAGTCGGAAGCCGAAAGTTAAATCTGAAACATTAATGTTATTCTAAACTTCTTAAATAATCTAGATAATTCATAGTTAATCCAAAATGTTTCATCCATGAAAGATTTTCGAATGACAGTGGATAACTCTAGTACCTACCGTCTTTCAAACTCGCAATGAATGGGAAATAGTCAACTTAATTTAAAACACCAATTGAGCTACCTACCTCATTTTAAACTCACGGGTAATATAAGCGACGTCTTTATGAACGGGAAATTGTCAACGTAATTGAAAATACCAATTGAGCTACCTACCTCATTTTAAACTCACGGGTAATAAAAGCGACTTCCCTATGAACGGGAAATTGTCAACTTAATTTAAAACACCAATTGAGCTACCTACCTCATTTTAAACTCACGGGTAATATAAGCGACTTCCCTATGAACGGGAAATTGGCGACCTCCTTTAAAACTCCAAATGACCTAACTCCCTTTAAACTCGTAATGAGCGACTTCTTTATAAAATGCAAATTGGCGAACTCTTATAAAACTTCAATTGAGCTAATTATCTCAGTTTAAAGTCTTAATGAGCTTCCTCTTGTACCAAAAATGAGATACAATTTTTCTCTTTATCGTGTTGCCTACCTACTGATGAATTTAAAATCTTGCAAAACACCTTAATGGCGCTCTAAACTAAATTTAAATTTTTTTTTTCAAAACTCACAATCTCGATGCACCTATGGGTTTCAAACTAACATTCTTCGGTTTCAGCCAATGGGAGCTGGTTATTACAATAATTGTCATGGCCGCCGTCACTGCCAATTCCATAACTCACAAAATCCTATACAAACTCCCTAGTTGAAATACAAAACTCCCAATTTCCAATATTAAATCGACGATTTTCTCTGGTTGAAGTATCATTTGACATAATTTCTAATCAACAATATTTGCCGGCGTACATTGTAAACATTAACACAAAGCAACAATATTTGCCGGCGTACATTGTAAACATTAACACAAAGAAACAATATTTGCCGGCGTACATTGTAAACATTAACACAAAGAAACAATATTTGCCGGCGTACATTGTAAACATTAACACAAAGAAACAATATTTGCCAGCGTACATTGTAAACATTAACACAAAGCAACAATAAAAAGAGAGAATTTCGATGAACAAAATTAAGCAATGGAACGATTTCGATGAACAGCTAACCATCACGCCGTTCCACCGCGGCGGTAGGCAGAAAGGACGGACCGCCGAACAACTCGATCTTAGAATACACTTCTTGCTTCATTCACATTCATACATCGTCCCATATATTCTCTTGTATTATTCCGTCTAAGCGTCCCTTTATTAATCTTACTCATTACGCTTACATCAGCCTTGCATTCTTTACGAATCTCAACATTTTTCACACGATCATACATGATTTTACCACGCATTCGCCTCAGAGATCTCATTTCTCCGGCATTCAGTTTACTTTCATCCTTCTTCTGCCAATTCCATGATTCACTTTTTTTCGATTTCCCCACTGATGTCAAAATTAATAGACTTGCCCTAATGTACCATTTCCACGGCTGGAGGTAAAGGTCACGTGACATCCATTTTAGCACCAGCCTAGTTCACTGCCGTCCACGTTTGTTTCGCGTGATTTTAACAGCGGTAGGGCAAATATAAAACATTTATAAAAGGGTCACTCTTAACAAAATATTCGGTTTTCGTAAACAAGTCGAACCTTTTTACTAATTTGCTGTTTTACTTAAATTGGCGGCACGCCTATCTCCCCCCTCTTATTTTGTATTTTTCCCCATGCGTGTTGGGACATCTCTATGTATTATTTGGTCTGTGGATTTCCCACAAATTCATCTCGGTGGAGTTCGGGATATTTACACCCCTTAATTGGCTACCTCCTTTTTAAGTTAACTCCTTTTAACCTCACAATTAGCGACCTCCATTTGATCGCGAATTAAGCAACCTCCATGGTATTATAACTCGATGCACTTAAGTTATTATGAGGTTAACGTCACACAGTAGCCGAGTAGGTACCTACTTAAAAAGTAATTAATTTAATATACGTATTAATAAATTGATTTAAAATGTTGCCAGTATGCATTACATTCCGATAAGTTAATTAAACATTGAACTTTTTTACCTTAAAAAATATTTTTTCACAGATTTATCTTCCAAGGGGATTAAGTCTGTTCAGATTAGAGCTTCCCAACTTTTGTCAATTTCCACAAAATGCTATGGACCCATTTATGGTAAAAAAAAAATGGTACTCTTAGCGTTGTCCTGGTGAGAGACAGCGGTTATCGCACAAGAGTCCCAACAGCCCGGAGCCAGTGGGAGTATGGAATCCATAATGGATGTTTGTTGGAAGGCTGAAGGGGTGGGGTTGGTAAAGAGATGGGGTAGAGAAAGGTGATGATGTACCTGACTATTTAAATCTGGTAACCCTGGACGGCAAAATCCATTTCAAGCAACTTTTTTATTCTGAATAGTCTATCACCAGCCTGAACCTTTCCCTTCACCCTTTCCCTCCCCCCCCCCCTCCCCAAGCCCCTTCCCATTCCCATACCCACAATTGCGGATGCCATAGTCCATCCGGCCCCGTTGGGATTCTTGTGCAGTAGTAAAAGAATTTTTATTGGTAATTTCTCGAAGAACTCGCGGATCTTAGTTTGAGACCCGCTGATTTATTGATTATTATAATTATTATTAACTTTATTGTGATTATTTTAAACATATCAATGAAGACAAGGCTGTAATTCAACCTCGTCGGTATTCACTGGCCGTCAATGGTAAAGTGCAGAAGTAAAACTGTTAAAGTGTAGAATTAAACAGAAGCAAAAAGCTTCAACTTGAATCAAACGTGCATGTCAACTCAAAAAGTGTTGAATTACCTAGTGTTCATATAAGAGTAAGTTAACAAAGCATGCCTATCGCCCTACAAATCATATAAAATCACCTCAAAAACATTTTTTAACTCTTGACCGCCCTTGGTGGGCGTATTGGCCAGGTTGGAAATCACTGATTTAAACGATTGCAGCGCCCTCCATTTATTCAGCATTTTTTTTACTGCACCAAGATCGCCTCGAACTGTACGTTACAAGCAAACGTATAATTCAGTCGTCGCTTTGTCAAGTACCCAACAAACTAATAGTTGGAGTCGCAATCAACGTAATTACAGGTCCGCACGTAAACAATTAAGTATGTTTACCCACGTGGAAAATTACACGGACAAATCGGATACCTAACCTACTTAAACGATCGAAGGGATCCCATGGGAAAATACAACAAAATAGGCATCCGATGGTTTTGACTCTTTCGCACCGTAGGTATATTAGCAACACATATATATATATATATTTATTTTTTACATCTGTACTCGTACATACAGTTTACAGGTATATTAATTAGATAAGTGTAAGTAAGTAAAGTAATACAAATAAAATTTCCAACATATAACTTGATAGAGGAGTGTAATGTTTCATGAACACCTCACTAGGAGAACACCTCACTGTGCTGAAGTGTAAATAGATTTTAGAATTTTTCGATTTTCGTTTTCCAATTGCTGGCATCACAAGCTTTGCGCGCTATTTTTTTCCATTGTATTTAAGCTACTCGTTCAGGTGGTAGCCATGTTTATAATTTGAAAGGTGATTCCTGTGTTTAATCTCGACTTTCGCACCCTTTTAATTAATGTAAGTTTAGAAGGTACGTTTTTATTCTTTAAGTGAAATACACCCTTAGAGGCCTAATGTTATTTGAAAGGAAAGTAGCAATGAATTATAAAATAATGAAAAAAAATACATATTTGTATAAAATTCAAATATTTCGAATTAAAATTTTTTAATTAAACAATTTACTTGCAACGCAAACTCACATGAAAGAAACGCGTCCAAGAGGCTATATGCATGCAATAATTAATATCGACCCCTTGGAATAATAAGGTTCCATCTGACACAGCAATTTCATGCGATAATGTGCCCCTTAGAAGGTTACTTTAAGACTCATTATCGCATAACATTGCCTTGTCAGATGGAACCATACTATTCCAAGGGGTCGATTTGTAGACAATTTGAGATATGGATAGGTAGATTTGTATTTTTTTTTTTAAATTATTAAAAAATAAAACAAATTAAAATTAAAAATAAAATAAAAAACGGATAATAAGTAGCATTTAAAAAAAATCAATTGGTTCCATGTTATATTCTAATACATCAGAAGAAAAACGGGATTTATGTTTTTTTTTATACATTTTTTATTACTGTTGTACTTTTAAATCAAAAGTTTTGGAAGAAATTTTACTTGGATTTAATACTGTTATTCAGATGTTCTAACTAACTAACTAACCATCACGCCGTTTCCCCGCAGGGGTAGGCAGAGAGGACGGACAACCAAACAACTCGTTCTTGGCATACACTTGTTGCTTCATTCACTTTCATAAAACGTCTCATACTCTTGTCTCTTCTGTTATTCCGACTTCTGACATGGGCCGACCCAAGTATTTGATTCAATGGATCGTGCAAATGTCTTCATCGGTCATCCCCGGCTTCTTCCATTCACATTCGCGTCATATATTCTCCTTAAACTCCTTTCTTCGCTCATTCGCTCTACATGCCAAAACCATCTAAGAGTCCCTTTCTTAATCTTGCTCACTACGCTCACATCAGCTTTACATTCTTTACGAATCTCAACATTTTTCACATGATCATACATGGTTTTACGACACATTCGTCTCAGAGATCTCATTTATACAGCACTCAGTCCACTTTCATCCTTCCTCTGCCAGTTCCATGCCTCACTGCCATACATCAATCAGGTTTGGTATCAGCACTGCATTGTGGACTGCTATTTTCGCTTCTTTGGACAACACTTTGTTAGCGCCAACCGCGTTCAGTCCTCCGTTAATGGAGTTTGCTGCATGTTCAGCATCATGAAATCCGAAAGACCGGATTTTCCGAAAATTTTAAGTGATTTTAATAGCGCGAACTATGCAAGAAAAAACTAATACATTTTTCTAGAATTTAAAAAATAAATTATTGTGTTCTATTAAAAATTCAAGACTTTAAAAAATACAAATAAACTAATAACGAAATACTATTATTTATCATCTGCCAACATCCAAACAATTAAATGACGTCACACTATAGATAAAAAAAGTCTCCAAATGTGTGTTTTTTTTTTTTACTTATTATTATGTGACACTGTTAGGTAAACATTACATTATTTGAACGGAGATTACAACTTGCTCACATAATTATTATCATCCATTCGTAAAACGGTGATTATGTCCGTGTTTAAAACGGAGAATATTACAATAAGAGGCCGCCATAGTGGACGAACGTACAATGTTATAGAATTATAATGTTCCCGCAAAAGTTGTTTTCAATTTTTACTAGTGATGCGAAAGCTGAGAAGGATTTTTTTTTTAATTTTTAATAATCGACATTTCGATAGAAACATATCGAGCCGACTCGAGACGCCGCGCCGTAAACACGTAACGCAGATTTTTTTTATTTTGATCTTTCGACAGTCAAAAAAAGACGTATTAAAAAGAAGTATTTAAGAGAAACGGCTACGCTGCCTGTTTCATACATAACTTACTATTGGATTTGAGGTCAAAATACACATCCAAACGGAATGACATTTTTTTGAATTAAAGGTTTAGTAAATATCTCGTACGGATGAGAAGTATTTTATTTATTTTTGTTTTAAATTATGAAGCATACATGGGCCATGAATTTTTTTTTTCATAATTTTAGATGTAACTTAGAAAATTATTTGCGGGTTTATAGTATTTTTTTTTTAAATTAAAAAATACGACAAACGTAATAATATTTGCCATGTTAATATGATTACATAAATAAAAATATAACAAACAAAACATTAAAAAAATAATGTTTTAAGGGTTGATATTTTAAATTATGTACGGAAAATTTGTATTTCAACGTAAATTGGTCGTTTTTAATTTAATTTAAAGTCCACCATAATGCATATTTTAATATTTAATTTTATATTTCATTAAATTTTCAAAATTGACAGAGAAAAACTTTTTTTAAATCACCGTTAGCCCTCAAATAATTGTTGCCTCTAAAATTTGGAAAAATCAATTCCTTTAATAGCCTATATATATATATAATGTAAAAAATATTTTGATGAAAAATAAAATAACTAGGTTTAGTATTTTGGCCTCAAATCTTGCATGAAACGGGCCGAGCAGCCGTTCCTCTTAACAAGTTTAACAAAAACATTGACACACTTATCTTTGCATGCAGCCAAAAGTACAACTAAAGAACAAATAGTATTTTTAAAATCTGCAAATTTTTTGTTATTTAATTTTGTATTTTTACATTACTCCACACCTGGAGTTAAAAAAATGGTAGGTTGTCTCAGTTAATTGCACGTAAGTGGAATTACTGAAGAAATAAACAGATATAAGTATTGTGGGCACGCCCGCATTCTTTCTCACTCAAAATTTTCTCGGCAAAATAAGCGCATTCTTTCTCACTTGCGTTGAAATTGATTAAACACGCAAATATAGAAAATGTTGCCTTATCAGCGACATTAACTTACCTTCAAATCGGTTTACATCACACTTCTAGGAGTTTTCTGTTCAGTGAATCCAGAAAACCCTTTTTCCATTATGTATTAATGAATTTGACATTCTTTCACAAGTATTTTTGAAAAGTTGAAATCGAGTTGACACTGAAGATATGAAATGTTGAAAGGCGGGGAGGCGAAAATTGATAAAGCTTGATATAAAGTATTACATTTGATTAGAGCGTGACAAATAACAATATATTATCTAAAGTTTCACAATAAATTCAATCCGGGAGTTAAAAAAACAAGGGAATGTCTAATATTCATTCGAATATGAGCATTTTATTTTAACATAATAACAACGGTTTTGTTGAAGAAGTTGTTTGTATCGAGATTGACTTATACTCTGACAATACCTAGGTCTGGGTTCCGCCTTTAAATATGTAAAAAAAAAAAAAAAATATGTAGAAAATAATATTAACGATTCTATGAGATTGATAAAAACAACGGAATTCAAAAAGGTCTCTGCAGCTTTTGAAGAGACGCCACTCCCAGATAGAGTAGAGGTTCCGAGTTCGAGTCTCAGTCGCGACCGTATGTCTTCTTCTGTTTCATATTTTCATTGAGTATTACAATTAAGCGTGAAGCTTCAATAAGTTATTCCTAATATTATTTTTTTTAAGTTAAGAAAATAATAACTACGATTTCTATAAAGGGGATTGCATTCCTTGTTTGGCTAAGGCACCTGAAAACTTTAATTAAAAATATTTTTTTGTGAAAACAGTGTGTTTCGTTCTAATTTATGTTTGTAAATTTCTTGCTTTTGGTGTCTCTTTTCATAGTGATTTGTAGGCCCTTACATACAATTGCCCCTTTCGGATATACGCATTATAAAAAAAACGCGCGATTAAAAAGATGTATAATTAATGTTACGCCAAACTGTATAATCAAACATATAAGAAATGCAGATAATTCGAATAATAAATTATTCCACACAAAAAAAATTACGCTAAAGTGATTGTCAAATCACACAAAAACTAAGCTCTGTCAGTATTGTTTTGATAAATAAAACAAAACATAATATTATAATAACATGGTATTCGTGTAGCCTTTGCACAAACCTGATATTTACATTTAAAAATTGATTATATTAACGACATAATAATGTAATATCTCGAGTGCAAAAGATTCGATAAAATCATTTTACGAAAATTCCCATCACTGCTTTATACACTGTTGTCAAGCGGGCTGATAATAGCTTTTAATTGCCCCATGAATTGGACTAATAACTGACAACAGCGCAAATTGCTGGGCGCTTCTATGTCCGGCTACATTATCTCGAATAACTGGTCAAATATCACTTATTAGTAATACAACAAATAATAATATGACTTCAAATTACCTGGAAAAGTGCGGTTAGGTACCGATTCGATACACTTTTGACGTTTCTCCGTGCGTAGGTACTTTTCTCCACTTATACCCGACGATTTTACACTGGAATTTAATGTAAATAATGTGGTTTTGTCAATATTAAAACAACATAGCGGTAGACTGCGGCTACACCATTGTACATAAGATATAAGATAGTGAAAAATCTCCAGAAACAAAACATATGTTGCGATATGACGGCAAACGTAAAATGGTGATTTCCTGGCGGCAGAATGCCGAACTAAAACTGATGCGCACGTGTTCATTTAATTAATATTATCCAAACTTGTTCAATCTTTCATCGTTTGTATCGTGTTTTGAATTATGTTTATTGCCTGCTTATTGGGTTGTTTATTATAAATAAGGTGTACATATTTTTATGAGATAAGCGAGACACTCTTTTTCAAAGTTACAGCTTGATTTTCTTGTTGTCCACAAGAGGTTACAGGTGTTTTTAAAGCCTAAGTCACAACGTTCCTTGTGGATTCCTTAATTTATTTCAAGTGAAAATTTAAAAAAAGCAGTACTATAATGTAATATTATTATGTAACAATTATTATGTAGTAATTATGTCATTACTATTATTATAAATGTATTTTGTAACGTCTTTTACAGATTCCTGTTTTGAACATTTACATCTAGATATCAACAGATGGCGCTAGTAGCTTTTGAAAAATTGTTTTGATTTTCTCAACAATCTTCTATATTCTTTAATATTTTAGATCTTGCAATATAGTAATCCCACGAGCTTAAAAACTCGTTTTATACTTTTCTATTAAATTCATTTCGATATTTTTGATCAACAATGTCACAAATTATAAAAATGTAAAACTCTTGAAATACGTACTTCAAATTCGGTCAACAGATGTCAGGAATGGTGTTTTTTCTTTACATACAAACAGAGCGAAAAGTGCAAAAGAAATTGAGACATCCGCGATAGCTTTCTTTCGAATAACTGATGTACAAACTTATTCGTGCAGTCGGGGGCGTAACTGTTATTCGGTCTGCTGTAAATATAAGCATGTACATTAGTGATGTGATCCGGAATGAGAGAATCTCGGACGAAATAAATGAAGGTCTTCAGGAACTTTTTACGTCAGGGGAATTACACTATGTGAAATTGAATAGAAAATGATGAAGATTGCACTCAAGGAAGTCATGGCACGATTAAGTGTATCAAATATGCTATATATATTCTGCAAACGTTGAAATATATTTAATTAATATGTACATGTTTCAGAAGCGGAGGTCCCTTCGTCAGGATAAATAATATACTTACAAAAAATAATGACAAATAGTAAGAAAATGGAACAAATTAAAAACACAAAGAAAATTTTTAAATAAGTGATGAAAGTAGGTAAGTAATTAATTAAAGATGATAAAATTATTGAAAAAATTGATTATATAATACAAAATAAAAAATTATTTTATTATTTATATAATTAAATAGTGGTTTTAAACAAAATTATTGTCATTAATTTAATAAATATGACTCCATAAAGTGATTTTACATCTTTTGAAGAAATATGAAATATATCTTTAAAAACATCAATAGTTTCGAAAATATTGAAAATGTAGTCGACAAAAGGAATAATATTGATGTTTTTATACTCCCTAGACTAATACTCAATTAATGCAAAAATGTCACACTATATAACAGAATTAAAACCATGGCTACATGATCTACATCAGGGGTACTCACACTCAGTGAATTACGTTTGGATGTATAGAATAGATTCAACATCTGAATATAACGTGTACGCATCGACCAAGGACGTCTCGTGTATGTACGTCAAATTGCATAATTAGTTCCTTTCTTTAACACGTTCTAGTGGCGAGGTCGGTTTTCGCGATATCCTTTTCTATTTCCTAAAACAGAGCGGAAACTGTTAAATATATATATCATAGAACACACTTACGATACTAATGTATTGGACAACTCAAAATTTGTATATTTTGTGTGGGAGTAAATAAATGTATAACAGCATTATACACACGCATACTTATACATACATATATATTAAATATGGTGATTAAAATATTTGTTGTCAATCTTTTATTAAAATGTCATCGTCATTATTAGAGGATTATTTAAAAATTGGTAGGTACTAACAGGTAGAAAATAATTACAGTAATTGACTTCGAAACCGCTCGCGATCGACAGTTTTGGTACCCCTGATCTAAATGTTGAAACGATGTTTCTATAAATTCGGTGTAAACTTTTTTTAATCACTTTATTAAAAGACGATTGAAATCCATTTGAAGATGTCTCCCTACTGTTTCTGCTAAGACTCTGGTAAATGCTCTAGTAGCCTCCAGATTGGATCACTGCAATAGTTTGAATGCTAGTCTGCCTAAAGGACAGCAAGGAGTGTTCAACCGGAACCTCTGGTTCAACACAACAGCTCGTCTAGTATGCGGTGCCACCAAGTACTGTCACATCACTCATCTTCTTCGTAATTGCCTACACTGGCTTAATTAATAAATAATACCAAATACTTAGTATTCTGTATATTCCCGTTGATGAAAGCTTCGCTTTCGAAACATGTTGCTATGTATATATTAATACAGTGGTGATTACAAAGTAATTTTTAATTAATTTATTAATAAAAAATAAGTGAACCACAAAGTGAATACCAATCTTTTGAAGAAATTATAAAAAAAAATATGAAAATAAATTGAGCTTTGTCGTATTTCCTTTTGACGTTTGTTTACAGTAAACTGTCAAACTCGTATGTGAAGCGCAGAACCCCAAATCGGAATCTATACGTTTATAATGGTTTCTAAATCGGCATAATAACGCAAAACATTGTTTAAATGGGTACGATATTATTACGTACCGGTCATTTCAACAGTTCGTTAGTTAACTTCTCATAAGTTGGACACGACCTTCCTTGCTCAAAATTCTGCCAAACAGCGCTGAAATACGCATTAAATTACTTCCTGTGTTTCACTGTGCATTGGTTTATTAATTTAATATAAATGAAAACTAATTAAAAATAAAAATTGTCATATACGGAATAATAATCCTACGCGGATTTCTGACAACAAACTCTAAAGACAAAGTAAGCTCGGTGTTGCCATAGTGCTTAATAAACCACTTTAGTTCCATTTTATTAAATTTCTAGATTATTTCGTTCCACCGCACCACTTTTGCTTTCAATTTCCTACGTAGAGAAAAACTCTTCCATAAATGTAGCCAGGAATCTAACGAAATTTCGCATCTAGTATTGTTTGCCTCGTATGCACAATAAAATAGAAAATTATGAAGGGAAAATATACGTAAATCGTTAATTTTGCACAGTGAACCAGTTCATATAGAGGGTGAATGGACTTTTACACACTAATATTACATAGTCGAAATAATCATTGTCATCTTGTGGAAAATTATTGAATCTCTTGAATTCAAATACAGATAAAAATTATTTAACAGTTATTAAACTAGAACTAATTACAAAACAGGCATCTACAAAACGTTTAAAAAAAAATAAGGTAAGTATTAGACTAGATAACTCAGAAGTATTAGAGATAAGGAAATCCAAAAATATTAATAGTAGACCCATTAATACCTATTTCAAAACAACACTGTCATTAGCCGGGCCTGAGATGCACAATACCAAAATCACGTACGTGCTCCACGATACACTTACACAAAGAAGTAATTTTGTTAATAATAATAATAATAAGTATTTATTCCGGTATGTGGGGAGGTTAGTGCAGTCCCACATATTCCATACAAAATATACATGCAATAGTTATTAAAAATAAAAATATATATATATACACAAAAGTTTAAGAAATAAAATAATAATACGATAGTAGGTGAATATACATCACACATAAAACAAAAATTGAAAAATATAAACAAAATAACTAATAAAAATTAAATACATCAAAATAAGTACTGCGGCATTCAAGTTGTGAGGGGCCAATATCTTTCTCCAGTATGCGTCGCTAGAGGCTGGACTGAGGCGGGCTTCCATGACGAGGATATTCTTGGAGCTGTCTATTCTTTCCCTCATTCCAGCCACCCTGGATCTCATAAGGGCTGCAAAACCGCAAACGTATTTACTTACATAACCGCTGTAGTTACATTTACTTGTAATGTGTAATTTACCGCTTACTCACTAATATTTATTTAATTATTCTCCCATGTCTTTAGTAATATATTACTAGAATGTTAGAGACCTTCGTACCAAATCAACGACAATCCTTCAAAACACCCTTTCAGGAAATTTCATGGATACAATCTACGTCTTCTTCGTACAATGGAGCAAGTGATCATTCTACTTATCTCAGTAATCACTACGTATACTGTATGCACTTTGTGAACCTCTCTCAATACAACGGAGAACTAAATTCGAGCGGCCACAACCTAGATCTGATCCTGTCTAATTTATTAATCTCCGCCGAATCTAATGACAACCCGCTGGTTCCCGAAGATCTACATCATAAAGCTACATCCATTAATGTGCCATTTCGGGAAACTCCTTTTTTTTAAATTTAATGTAAATCAAATTTAATAATGTTATTATTAAGTTCTGCAAGTATTTTTAGTTGTTATTATTGTGACAGCTGTTTCGGCGTTTAAGCCCATTTTCAAACTGTGGTTAATCCACATTGCGACGACTTATTTATATGATTTAATTTACCCTCACTCCTTTAAAATTTGGATGGATGGGTAATGATTTATTATCGGTGAAACCGATTTAGTTAGAAAGCAATTAAAATTCTGAATTCTGTGAGGTTTTCACATTTATAATGTGTTTTTACTCGTATTTAACTGACAATGTTTTCTTAATTGATTTATTTAAATGTGTTGTATTGTTTTGGTAATGTGAACATACTGAGAAGCGGTGAGTATATAATTTTCCTTACTTTATTAATTAATGTTATATTAGGGTCGTTAGTTCTTTTGTTAATTTCTAATTGTTCAAGTAAATTTAATCTTAGGCCCTTTCTTTCTATATGTAAGGGTTTAGGTTTGTTGTTGTCAAGCGGGACGTGATTATTTACTAAAAGATGTTCTGCGAATTTTGAAGTAGTGTTTTTATTTTTATAACATCTTATATGTTCTTTGAATCTAGTTGAGAAAGCCCTTCCCATCTACCATATATAGGTAGCATTGCAGTCGGCGTGGTCACATTTCAATTCATATATACCACTATTATAAAGTTTGGGATTTTCACTTTTTGAGTTTTTAAGGCTTGTTCCTATATTATTATTGGTTTTAAAAGCTATATTTAAACCACATTTTTTAATTTCTTTTGCAATTTTTACGGAAATTGGACCGAGAATTGGATACTTGCAGAACATAATAATAATATTATTAAATTTGATTTACATTAAATTTAAAAAAAAATTAAATGCAGTTCTACAAATTAAACACAAAAACAATTAATAAGGAAACTCCTTCACTGGCAAACGCATAAAGAAACATTTCTCTCTGTAACCGTAGAGACTACGATTCAATTAAGTCCGCTCTAGAAAAAGTTGACTGTGCATCCATTATCTCAATTACCAAATAGAACTAGCTCTTGAAAATACCTTTATCCCACTCCTATGTCATCAATTTAACATAATGTAACTAAATATTTTGTAAATGAAATCCTCAGCACGGGTAATACCACTGAGGATATCATTATTTGTTATTTTGTATACAAAAATGAGATAATAAAACATAATTATTATTATGCTCCCTTCCGCCTCCCCGACTGACAGTCAAGCTAACTGAATTAGAACTGTGTCGTCATACTTTACTAATAGTATTTATCATCAGCAGTCGAAAATTTATAGTTGGCATGATTTATTGTTTTTATTATTACTAGTTAGTATATGTAAATTGTGGATTTGCTGTTAATTTTCACAACCCCCCCCCCACCCTTGGGCCTCGCCCGCCCTTCTGTATCAATCTATAACACATGTGTATCATAGTTCAGCAGCATACTGCCCTGGAGAAGCTACGGTGGTAGCGAAACCCGGCCGCCAATTAGTATATAAAAAATAAAAGTGATATAAACAAAGTTATTGTTTTATTTTAAAACCATAATGTCATAAAACAAAGGTATCGCTTCATATGAAAATATAACCAATAAAGAGATTGAAAAAAAATAAGCCATTTAATTTCTGTCATTAGAATATATTGTATGATGTTTATTTACGCTCACTGCTTTTACGGACATAACTTAACTTTTTTCCCAATTGGATTGACAATATGATCATCTTTTTTTGGTTACGTTATTTCAAATTTATAAAATCGTATCGCTTCCTTATTGTTATTAGTTAGAGAGGAATGACAAGTTTTAGTGTACAATCATCGAATTTAAAAACATTCTAAACATTTATTATATTGATAAATAAAACAATAAAAACATTTTCCCAAAATTTTTCTTTCATTTGAAATATTAGTTAAATAAATAAGACTATTAAAATATAACAACATTTTTTTAATTCGCCATTTTCAAAAACATGTTTTGTTTATTTGACAAATTGACAGCCTAGAATGATTCTAGCTTCTAAAATACTGACAAAAGCAACACGTATTGGCTTGAAGATTTACGCATTATTTTTTAAAACTATTCTTTATTTTGTCGCATCTATTACCGGTAGACCTGTTTACGCATAATGGGAAGGATCAAAGAGCTATTGGACCTCGGAGGATGTTGATATGGAGTGGATTTTTAAAATTCTACTGTTTAAAAAAATCGGGCTTGATACTGTTGTGTTTGATGACTTTCGAGTTAGGCTGTTACAATCCAGCGATCTGACGATAAAATAAATATTTTTTTACTCCCAAGAATTTTGATGAAATTATAATATGGGTAAGTAATATAATAAGATCGACACTCGTTATCCAGAGACGATTACATTCGCTGTTTTCAATCAATCTTGGCGACCATTTAGCTATAAGTTGGCTTAATTCTAGCCCAAATATGGTAAAAAAATCAGAGTTAAAAGATTTTACATAAGACCAGTCGACTCTTAGGGCCCAGCCAAGCCAATGAACTTTTATATCTCCGTTAAAAATTGATATACTTACGATAAATATAATTATATCGTTTCCACCCGAAGTAAGTCTTTTAACAAACATACTCTTTTGAACAAAGGCGTCCACTTTTATTCACATTCCTCCAAGTCACCCCTCTACCACTGGTTAGGCAGACAGTTAATTGAAAATTTCCAAAATGAAAGTCAACAACCACATCCGCCGTAAGATAAAATGCCTTCGCCCAACGGACACCATTGATTCAACCGAACGTGTATTATTTATTAGGCGCTCTCAAATAATCCTTGATTAAAATTGTGTTGTGAAACAAACACCCCTTTTATTTTTATTCAATGACTCAAACGGAACAGAGCTTTTTCACAAATCCGGAACAGATACTGTAAAAATGTGTCGAAAATTAAAGTGGAAATTCTGGATGCCGGAAATATGATTTCTGAATATGACTGTCGCATTAAAAACATAAATATTTCAATAAATATTTAGAGAGGGTATGAAAACAGTGCAATATGGTTGTAAATGATAAATACTTGCAATTGGGAAGTATGTTTACGAGATATAATTCCTAATGGAGGATTGAACGCGGTTTTTTTAAATTTCATGTGAAATCATGAAATTTAATTGTGTGAATCAAATACTTGAGGCTGGCCATGTCAATACAACATAGACATTCAAAGACATAATACAAGAACATGTAAGGAAATTAGACAACCGAAAAAGAACAAAGCCAATACACAAAACAGCTTATTTTAGATAGGATATGAAAAGACTCTATCAAAACTGCACCAATTAAGGGGGAAGACTCAAATAAGGCGCTAAACGTCACTTCGCAGTATGCTAACGTAAGCAATACAACACATGATTTATCTGCAAATTCTTAACAGAAAGTTACGAAAGAGTCTAAGGTTTTCAGTGACGTAAATTCTTAAACTGTAACCTTTTATATTATATATGAAATATCTACAGTAATTTTAAGTAAAACGCTCGACAGTGCCTTCGCCGTTATGTTAACTGCACCCATTACAAACATATTTAATCAAAATCCTTCCACAATCTCAGAGTAAATAAGATCAAGAACCAAAAGCGTTTATTAAAAATAATTCAGTAAATCTAGATATTCACTGTAATTCCCTCAAAGTTCAGGAATTTTTTAATTCAGTTCCGTCATACAAAAAACGTATGACAATTTCTGGCCCGCGCGATTGTTGATAAAACGTTTTATTTCGCCGGAGTAAATCAGTTGTGAGAAGTCCTTCAGAGCGAGCGGACGTCGATTTGAAATTCGATATTTCTGTCTGTTTTATGACGAATAGCTGGGAAGAGAGGTGTTAAACTGCCACCGGAATGTAGGAATTACGTATTTTCGATTTTTTTTTTGTTATAATCACATTTCTTTGCAACGTTCTTTAAGATGGTCCAAAAAGTGATTAATTTATTATACGGCACAATATAAAAGACCTGCGCACTGGAAAAAAACTGACGGACGTGGTACAGATCTACAAGATTATATATTTGCAGACGGTCAACAGAAAAGCTGATGAATGAACGAATTATTTTTAAAATCTTTACATTTTTTGTGCCCATATAATTTACAATCTTGACGCCCCTGACTGCATATATAAGTATGCCGATCTGAGCCTATCAAAATCTGTAGTTTTAGCGGCTATCTTAAATTTCTAGATATTCAGACCGATTTGGTTAGAAAACGGCGTAAGTCATGTTAGGGGGGTGCTGAAGTCAAATTTACTGTCAACCTGAGTAATTTCGATGGTCATTTTGAATTTGAGTTCTCTACCGATTTGGTTCAAAATCGGAATTAAAGTGTTTGGAAGTGAACTGAAATCAAATGCGAAGAATGATAACAAAGAATGTTTTTCTTCATTTCAAATTGTAGAATCTTTATCCTACTTTAAAAAATATTAATTAACCTTCACCGAAAAATTACCCCTTAAGGCAGTTACAGCAAGGAATGTTCTTAAACTTAATAATTTTTTTAAAAATAGCGAAGCTTGTTTTTTTTTATTTCTCGCTATTTTTTTTAGTGTTTAACCAATTTTGACAGTGAAGGGGTAATTTTTCGGTGAAGGTTAATTAATATTTTTTAAAGCAGGCTAAAGATTCTACAATTTGAAATGAAGAAAAATATTCTATGTTATCATAATAACATACAATGTTTTTCTTTATTTAGAACACCTGTATTTCGGACGATATTAGGTCCTTGGAGACCAATTTGTTTTCAAATTGTACCATCTTTAGTCTACTTTAAAAACAATAGATTAACCTTTACCGAAAAATTACTCCTTCACTGTCAAAATTGACCAAAACACTAAAAATAGCGAAGAATGACAACTTACAAAAAATTTGAATAATTTAGAACCGCTGTATCTCGGACATTATTAAGTCGTTAGAAACGTATTTGATTTCAAATTATAGCATATTTGGTCTACTTTGCTTGGGGGAAGGGCAAGAGGAAGATAGGAGACTTTTGTGAAAATACTCCCTGTTATAGGTATTATTCACCGGCAAAATATCAGTTTTTCTTATTGCCTTCATTGACTTGGTGAATTGTATTCAAGCTTATTGTGTACGTCTGGAGTAGGTTGTAAATCATCGTTATCTACCTATGTTATATTTTTACTGCTGTTTAGTATACAATATTGAAGAGCGTTTCTAAATCCCAAAAATTATTGAAAGAGAAGTAATTCTTATTCCCGTTTAATAAACAGGATCTAATTCACATCCTCCATCTTGGTTCTCAATTCAAATGTAATAGTCGGATTACTTAACCATTAATAAAAACCAAAGCCATTGATAAAACAGCCATATAAAAAAAGCATCCAATTCATTTCAACCACCTTGAATCCCATAGTGGACAATCGAAAATCGAATTCCTTGATTCAAAATCCTTGAAAATAATTCCCTGTTTCAAAAAACTATGCTTATAAGTATTTCTGGGCAGTTGGTCCACGTTACCCATTTTTATAATATTTCCGAAGCAAAAATAAAAGATTATGCTGTGAAGAAATAAATACGTAAATAGTAACAAAACAAATCTTTTGTAAAAGGGAGGCACTTCGTA
This sequence comes from Halesus radiatus, assembly GCA_022606495.2. Taxonomy (NCBI): domain Eukaryota; kingdom Metazoa; phylum Arthropoda; class Insecta; order Trichoptera; family Limnephilidae; genus Halesus; species Halesus radiatus. The sequence goes on from JAHDVE020000925.1 coordinate 136,931, forward strand.
TGGGTACTATCAATAATTAATAAATTATATATAAATTGAAAAAAACATATTCTCATCAGTTACCCTATCCTATTACCAACAGATGCTAAGTTAAGTCTGTCAAGCTTCTATTTATTTATTTTTATACAGCGAATAAACGAAAAAAATATAGAGCAAATGTTTTTTGTTTCGTATTGCATCAATACGCTGAACATTTTTTTTAATCCACCATGGTCTACATTATCCACATTTCCCCAATCCTGCTGCCGGATCGCGGTGGTCCGTGGTTTTAAGTTTGAGGCCTAAAATTCCTAACGGCGGTGAATACGCGGTCTTATACTGGACCCTTAATTATAATATTAAAAATTCGCGCTATTTTTCCTGAAAAGTGGTGTTATTTTTCGGTGATATTCGCTTCAAGTTTCTCGAAATTCTCTTTATTTTGGTGAAATTTTCGTTATTTTTTGAGAAATTTGCGTTATTTGTCGGAAAATATGGTTATTTTTTTTAGCAAAAACGGTAGTATTTTGAAAAAGATTGCAGTATGCGACATTTTCGACATGAAGTTAGCTGCGTTCCATTTTGTGTGTTTTCAAAGTTGTTAAAACCACAGGTAAATAAATATTTCGAACCTTCAATATTACTTCCTCATTTTAAAATATCACATAAAAAAGCGAAAATTGCGAATTTCGCGTTATAGGCGTGAAAATGCCAAAATTCGCATGCGTTTTCGCAGACGCGATATTTTCATGTCTACCGATATGTACTACATTAAGGGTCCAGTATAAGACCGCGTATTCACCGCCGTTAGGAATTTTAGGCCTCAAACTTAAAACCACGGACCACCGCGATCCGGCAGCAGGATTGGGGAAATGTGGATAATGTAGACCACGGCGGATTAAAAAAAATGTTCAGCGTATTGACGCAATACGAAACAAAAAACATTTGCTCTATATTTTTTTCGTTTATTCGCTGTATAAAAATAAATAAATAGAAGCTTGACAGACTTAACTTAGCATCTGTTGGTAATAGGATAGGGTAACTGATGAGAATATGTTTTTTTCAATTTATATATAATATATTAATTATTGTCAGTAGCCATACAAAGTGCCTCCCTTTTACAAAAGATTTGTTTTGTTACTATTTACATATTTGTTTCTTCACAGCATAATCTTTTTTTTTAGCTTCGGAAATATTATAGAAATGGGTAACGTGGACCAACTGCTCAGAAATACTTATAAGCACAGCTTTTTGACACAGGGAATTATTTTCATGGATTTTGAATCAAGGAATCCGATTTTCGATTGTCCACTAGGGGATTCAAGGTGGTTGAAATGAATTGGATGCTTTTTTTTATATGGCTATTTTATCAATGGATTTGGTTTTTATTAATGGTTAAGTAATTCTACTATTACATTTGAATTGGGAACCAAGATGGAGGATGTGAATTAGATCCCGTTTATTAATCGGGAATAAGAATTATTTGTCTTTTGATAATTTTTGGGATTTAGAAACGCCCTTCAATATTGTATACTAAACAGCAGTAAAAATATAACATAGGTAGATAACGATGATTTACAACCCACTCCAGACGCACACAATAAGCTTGAATACAATTCACCAAGTCAATGAAGGCAATAAGAAAAACTGATATTTTGCAGGTGAATAATACCTATAACAGGGAGTATTTTCACAAAAGTCTCCTATCTTCCCCTTGCCCCTCCCCCAAGCAAAGTAGACCAAATATGCTATAATTTGAAATCAAATACGTTTCTAACGACTTAATAATGTCCGAGATACAGCGGTTCTAAATTATTCAAATTTTTTGTAAGTTGTCATTCTTCGCTATTTTTTAGTGTTTTGGTCAATTTTGACAGTGAAGGAGTAATTTTTCGGTAAAGGTTAATCTATTGTTTTTAAAGTAGACTAAAGATGGTACAATTTGAAAACAAATTGGTCTCCAAGGACCTAATATCGTCCGAAATACAGGTGTTCTAAATAAAGAAAAACATTGTATGTTATTATGATAACATAGAATATTTTTCTTCATTTCAAATTGTAGAATCTTTAGCCTGCTTTAAAAAATATTAATCAACCTTCACCGAAAAATTACCCCTTCACTGTCAAAATTGGTTAAACACTAAAAAAAATAGCGAGAAATAAAAAAAAAACAAACTTCGCTATTTTTAAAAAAATTATTAATTAAGGGGTAATTTTTCGGTGAAGGTTAATTAATATTTTTTAAAGTAGGATAAAGATTCAACAATTTGAAATGAAGAAAAACATTCTTTGTTATCATTCTTCGCATTTGATTTCAGTTCACTTCCAAACACTTTAATTTCGATTTTGAACCAAATCGGTAGAGAACTCAAAATTAAAAATGACCATCGAAATTACTCAGGTTGACATTAAATTTGACTTCAGCACCTCCCTAACATGACTTACGCCGCTTTCTAACCAAATCGGTGTGAATATCTAGAAATTCAAAATAGCCGCTAAAACTATGGATTTTGATAGGCACAGATCGGCATACTTATACATGCAGTCAGGGGCGTCAAGATTGAAAATTATATGGGCACAAAAAATGTTAAGATTTTAAAAATAATTCGTTCATTCATTAGTTTTGCTGTTGACCGCCTGCAAAGATCTAATCTTGTAGATCTGTACCACGTCCGTCAGTTTTTTTCCAATGCGCAGGTCTTTTATATTGTGCCGTATAATAAATTAATCACTTTTTGGACCATCTTAAAGAACGTTGCAAAGAAATGTGATTATAACAAAAAAAATCGAAAATACGTAATTCCTACATTCCGGTGGCAGTTTAACACCTCTCTTCCCAGCTATTCGTCATAAAACAGACAGAAATATCGAATTTCAAATCGACGTCCGCTCGCTCTGAAGGACTTCTCACAACTGATTTACTCCGGCGAAATAAAACGTTTTTATCAACAATCGCGCGGGCCAGAAATTGTCATACGTTTTTTGTATGACGGAACTGAATTTAAAAATTCCTGAACTTTGAGGGAATTACAGTGAAAATCTAGATTTACTGAATTATTTTTAATAAACGCTTTTGGTTCTTGATCTTATTTACTCTGAGATTGTGGGAGGATTTTGATTAAATATGTTTGTAATGGGTGCAGTTAACATAACGGCGAAGGCACTGTCGAGCGTTTTACTTAAAATTACAGTTGGTATTTCATATATAATGTAAAATATTATAGTTTAAGAATTTACGTCACTGAAAACCTTAGACACTTTCGTAACTTTCTGTTAAGAATTTGCAGATAAATTATGTGTTGTATTGCTTACGTTAGCATACTGCGAAGTGACGTTTAGCGCCTTATTTGAGTCTTCCCCCTTAATAGCGTGTTCATATTGGAATTCAATCCAGTAGGCTCATTAACCAATTTGCGCTGTTTTAGGATGTACGTTTATTTGTCTGCTCATTACAATAAATAAAAAACCGACTTACCATAAAACATTATAAATTTGCGCTGTTTTAGGATGTACGTTTATTTGTCTGCTCATTACAATAAATAAAAAACCGACTTACCATAAAACATTATAAATTTGCGCTGTTTTAGGATGTACGTTTATTTGTCTGCTCATTACAATAAATAAAAAACCGACTTACCATAAAACATTATAAATTTGCGCTGTTTTAGGATGTACGTTTATTTGTCTGCTCATTACAATAAATAAAAAACCGACTTACCATAAAACATTATAAATTTGCGCTGTTTTAGGATGTACGTTTATTTGTCTGCTCATTACAATAAATAAAAAACCGACTTACCATAAAACATTATAAATTTGCGCTGTTTTAGGATGTACGTTTATTTGTCTGCTCATTACAATAAATAAAAAACCGACTTACCATAAAACATTATAAATTTGCGCTGTTTTAGGATGTACGTTTATTTGTCTGCTCATTACAATAAATAAAAAACCGACTTACCATAAAACATTATAAATTTTGACCTTTGGAAACCACTAACAATTACAAATAAATCGCACACATCTATAAATATTGTATAAAACGTTTCACACCTTTGACTTTAACGCGTCGACTCTTTTGATATAGTTTCTTTATGAATTAATATGCGTCTCTTTTTCGCATAATATTATTTATACTGAACACACGTATTTTAGCAAGTAACCGCACGTTAGATAAGAATTACTGATACTCCCGTATGTTTATGACTATAATGCCGAGTACTTGTACTTATACGAGTTAGTGTTAAACAGAGAACATTGTGTCACCGTTGATGTCACTTCCGTGAAATAACCCATTACGTCCAGTTGCAGTTGTATTACCGTGATAATTATTGGCTAATCATTTCTACTGTTAACAATGACTAACTTATTATCCACAGCCCGACGTTTCAAGCACGATTGGCTTGTTTAATATTTTTACACGAACCGGTATGTAATTCACTGCCATTACCTTTGCTTCAAATTTGTATTTTCAAATGACATGCAAATCGAATATTATGAGCCAATAAATAAAAGTCGTTGAGGTAAAGTTTTAACGTTACGTAAGTTGTCGGTACCATGTCTCCCGGCATAAATTAAATTGGTATGGTGTATGGTGCCTATCACATAATATCAATAATAAAATGATTACACGGTCTTTACATGGTGAGTTCTGCCTTAATGCATAATTAAATTTAGAGCCGGTATTTAAGTTGCTTTTTAAGCTTGTTTCCAATCTTAAGCTTGTTAGGAAACCTACCCGAAAGCAACATGACGAACGTAAATATCTCTCAAGCCGAGCTTAAAAAGCAACTGAACTACCGGCCCGCATTAGTAACTATAGATGCGGTCCGATGTCCGATATCCGAAGAGAAAAGTATTAGTCATTTGTTTGTAATGTCATCGGTATTGGCCACATATTTTTTAATGGGTAGGTACTTTATCGGGACCTCTATTGCGCCGACGTCGATACAAAAATTCACACGAAGCACGCCGATCATAATATGCCGAGATAGTGATTTCTTTGACAGCCAAACAAGTGATTTTTTTATCAGAATTAAAGTCAGTTTTATTCGTCGGCCTGAGGTCGCGGCGAGTACTAGTGCCGACTGCCGACTGCCGGCGGCCCGCCACGCGCTCCATTGTGCGGATTCTCAGTACTGTAGTCCATAGTTCGTATTACGAGTTCGCACTTCGTAGACCGCGGTTCGCTTTGTTTTGACAGCGGCCAACGAGTGAGGATTCAAATGAGAAACAACGCCACTCAACAAGTGAAACGCGCGGAATGGAATACAATCCGGAGGTTTTGCGCGTGTGTTCTCAGTCAGCGAGATGTGCTCGCAGTTTGTGTTCAGTGCTTGAATTCATCACACCGGTCTTATGTGCATTCTACGTTTTCGGGAATATTCTGTGTTGACTAATGGTCTATGTTCGGATTCCGACTGTCTAGGAATTTCTAGTTCAAGTGTGGTTCTTTCGCTAGACCAACTATGTCGGACGCGTCGACGAGCCTCTTGGGTACGAACTCAGACCCGGAGGCTGAGGGGACCCCGTCAATGGACCGGGCCGGCCCGCGGCCTTTCTCCCGGATGCTGTCCAAAACGCACTCCCAATCGGCCAGCAGGGTGGACGGGGGCAAGTTCTCGCAGGTGCCGACGGAGGAAATGGGCATCGTGGAGGCCGACGGGTCGGACGAGTCTGACGGGGGCTGCGAGTTGGACGCGCTGCGGGAGGAGCTACGCTCGCGGCTGACGGTGCCGGGGCGGCGGGGCTCGGTGACGGCGCCGCCCTCGCCCAGCGCCCTGCGCCGCCAGCCCCGCTCCCCGCGTCGCACCAACCTGCTGCATCTCCCGCACCTGCCCCACCTTCCTCACCTCCCGCACCTACCCCAGAACCCCCTCAACCACCTCGTGGCCTGGAGAGAGTTCAAGGAGCGATGGGGATCAGACAATGTCTCCAAAGTTCAAGAGGTATATCATCTCGATGATGCATTCTTTATATTTTATTTTGTGCGATTAACCACCCATTCCCTCCCTCACTGCACAATAAATCAGTCTTACGTCAGTCTGTAACCCGTATTTTATGGTGGTATATTCGAGTATAATACGATACGACTGCACTGTTAGTTGAATAATAAAAACATACTTTTTAATAAGATTTTAGAATCACGCGTAACTACTGCTGTCGTTTCTGACATGATTCGAAAATCATAACAACAAAAAAATCCAAATAACTGTAATTGTTTCGTAGAACGCTCACGAAGAATAGATAGTTACATTAACATACGAGTACTTGGAAACAGTCTCACATAGAATTGAAATTTTCCTTTATTTTCACAACACAAATAACTGTAGTCGTTTCCTGTGGCCAGTTTTATAACCATCCGTTCGTAAAGCTTGATACCATTTATAACTAATATTTGGTCTACCGCCCGATTTCGTCGTTTTATAAACGTTAGTTAGATTACTGGTCGTTTGACAGCTGTAAGTTGTTGCCCGATGATCGCTTATTTGAAATCGTACACTATTTTAATTAAAAAGACGATATTTAATTTGCATTTATGAAATGGATTTCTTAACGAGCAGTAAAAGTAATGACAAGCGATTGGCAATTATTCCGGATAAAAAACGGATGGATATCGGTCCGTTAACGAAACGGTTCGTTACGTAACAGAAATTTGTTAGTTCGTTTATAAAACTGGCCATTAGAATACTCGGGAAGAATGGCTAGGTATATTAACATTCTTGGAAACATTCTCCAGAATTGCAGTTTTCTTATATTTGCACAACACAAAGTCTTCTGTTTTGGCTATCTTGAATAATAGCACTTTGGCTACGACATAACTATCTAAAAGTCATGTGCCTAAGGCCATGGGATGCATTGTTCCCCTTTGATAACGAATAAACGCAGTATCAGCTTGGATATATGCATCCGAAAGTAAGTACATACTCGATACTCGTGTGCGCGGTTAGCCACCATTGTTTGAATTCTAATATATAGTCTATGTGCGTATTGTATTAGTTTACCATTAAAGATACTAACACTGAATGGAAGTATTAACATTTCGATTAGCAAATATGCATAGCTCTATTAAAGCTGCACTTAAATCCATTTACTTGTATAGAATGTACATTGCACTGTAAAGTACATGAGTTTAACCTATTAATTCGTATTCGTAATGCAAATTATTTGACTTCGTTTGTTTGATTCCTATAAATTTCTTAAAAACAAATACAGTAGTGAATTAATTGAGGTAATTCTCTAGCCAATGGCAAATTCGCAAATTGCAACTGTCTGTCGTGGCAACAAAGGCGACCATTGAGATCACTTTTTGGTGCTGTCATTGCCTAGAAAAAAGACGCCCGGGGTTTTTGACTCCCGGTGTGAACAGGGCATAATTACAATCAAATCAATACATACTGTGTACTTTAAACAGGTGCATTTTTAATTTATTTGTTAAATAGATGTTTTGCTTCAAACGCTATCTCCTGTGTTGTGTCCAAGTCATCAATATGTTTATGTGTTTTTTAGCTGCTCAAATCACATGACATTTTTAATTTATTCCGCAATCATAACACATTTGATCGTTTTCCTGAGCTACCACGCAATATTGACTCATTTAATGCGAAAACATGCTGCCGAAGAGGCACCTTAAAATACCAATAATTATAAATTTTCGTAGCTACATCAATAGGCTTGGCTGGAAGACTTTTGGGATATTGATTGAATTCCCATTTACTTTGCCAATAATGAAAATGTCGTTAAGATCACCGACCGCCGCGCTGTTACTAGGTTTCTCTGGAAAAGATCAAATTGCTGCCAGAAACCAAACACCGTCCTTGATTCTAATTGTCTATCTCGACCTATTTCCTATTACATGATAATCAATATGTCAACGTTTTTCATCAGTGCTTATTTATCACTTTTTATGTTTTTTTTAATCGGTAGTAGTTTTTATTGATTTAAAAAAATAATATTGTAATATGAACGCATAAATTTCTTTTGAACCACTTCAATTTAATATAATAACTGACCGGTTTCGGAAGTACCCTTCCTTCGTCAAGAATATATTAAGACTAAACTAAAATACAAAATAATGATAGACATACTTGAATATTTTGGTGTTGGGAGTGGGAGCCGACCAAAGAGGAAAAGTTAATTAGGGGATTTTCTGGAGGAACAAAGTGATTAACTGGAAAAATATCTAAAAGAAGACTATACGACAAATTTACTTGGTTGTTCAATATGCTAGAATTAATATTTAGGGATTTTCTAATTTCCAGTGCTTCTAAATTATCTATTTTTTTTGCCTTTATTATTACGGTGAAGAATTTGAATCCCTGTATCTTTATTAAAAATATGATCGGTTGAAATGAGATGATTGGCAAATTTATTCATTACAACACGTAGGTACTCTATTAGTTTATTTTGTAGGATTCAAAATTTTAACACAAATAAATAATAATTTGCATTACTGAAAATATTTTAACAAAAATATCTGTTTTTACGGTCACAAGAATATATATATTAATGCTCTAAGTCTCTTTTTTCAGACAGGGGTATGGAGTGAAAAATCACCCTTAAAGCCCCATCCATTCGAAACGCCTTAAGGTTCATTTTGGCGAAAATCTTCATGATTTGGGAAATTCAAAATTTGGCAACAAATTCCTAGGCCCCATTTGTCGAGATAAAGCTAACATTGAAAGTTTTTTTCTTTTCATTTTCTTTAAATACTTAATAGGGTAGGAGTTGGGTAGATGTAGGGTAGGAGTTGGGTAGATGTAGGGTAGATTTAGGGTAGGAGTTGGGTAGATGTAGGGTAGGGGTAGGGTAGGTGTAGGAGTAGGAGTAGGAGTAGGAGTAGGAGAAGGAGTAGGAGTAGAAGTAGGAGTAGGAGTAGGAGTAGGAGTAGGGGTAGGAGTAGGAGTAGGAGTTGGAGTAGGGGTAGGAGGGAGAGTAGAATTATTTTTCCAAATATTCGTTTTAAAAATTATTTTCAATACACACACTGATTGCTTCATCCACATTTAAACACACATACACAACTATTCATAACCAATTGCAGCTCTGCAATAGGCAAAACCTAGTATATATATATTTTAATTTGAGCTCTTTAGCAGAAACATAGTCACTAGCCGCCATTGATTTCAGGGAGGTAATAAATATGTCATTTGAACGTGAACACTTAAAATGACGCTTATTAAAACGAAAATTGCATTCGTTATAGTGAATTATTATCTCATAATTTATTTTACGTGTACGTTACACCTCTACATCGGTTGTTTGCATTTAATTTTAACCCTCTCCACTCTCGATGTTTCGTTATTAATTATAAACAGTCTCTCTATGCGGTACTATTTCATAGATAGGTACTTATTCAAAATATGAATGCATAAATTAATTTTCTAAAAGTAATGTATGTTGGTGAATGAATATTTTAGTAAGAAAACCAAATGACATTTATAAAATCTTAAGAAGGTCTCTAACATGATGAACCTAAGAAAACTATATGTATGAAATTCCAACTTATATTGATCAAAGATTTGACCAATTTATCTGCGAAATAAGATCTCACATGCGCTGCAATTGTGTCCGATTAACAGAATAGTGTTATTCTCGATTATTAGTAGTATACAACAACAATAAAATTAGAATCTTCACCTTGACTCGACAGATTCTTTGTCAATAAAAAAGACATTAATTATTGATCCGACTAACAAAGCGCGTATTGGCCTATAATGTGTCAAAGCAAGATTGATGTTTAATATGACCTTGTGTCCCAAAGAACTGTATCTCAAAATCTTATCCCTCTGGTTACTGTTATTTTCGTGTTATAAGCGGTTCAATATCTACGTTTTTGATAAAAAATTTAAACATCATATCCCTGATAACGGTTATTCATTTAGATTTATGAGGAATTTATTTTTCTAAGGTATCTGCATATAATATATTATGGTCTAATGATAGCAAAGCCATGATTACTTCAACGCTATTTTGAATTCATCGTTTGATTCCCTCACCTATCTTAGATAGGCTATTATCACCAGAGCAATCTACACCCGTAGCTGTAACATCGGTTCCAAGGCATCTTTTTTAATTGACATGCATGTTGCTATCATTATAATGTCAAAGGCTAACACGCTTTCAAATAATGTATCGTTACAATTAACCATTCAGATGTTCTAAGTGCAGCGTAATATACAACTGACCTCATATTCTTAATAATTGCCCGAACATGCCATGCACATTACACAAACTAGAAGTCGAGTGGTATTTTGTGTCAAGGTAATGAAAATTCCCGCTTCCCTTTGTCCTGCAGTTTTTAATCTATATTGATTCTTCATCACCACTTTCACACAATCGATTAAATAATTCATTCGAATTGGATTCCAAATTCATTCGACATCGTTTGTAAAAAAAAAAGTTCAATTATATTTTTTCTATACGAATTCATATTCTAAGATAATCGTTAATATTCTCTCTTCTGTAATTGATTCATGTTCATCCGGATGAATAATTGATTCTTTTCCGATGTGCCTAATATTGATTGTCGTAATTTTTTTTGTGGGTTTTAAAAATCGGTGTTGTCCTGAAAGTCTGAGCAATGAATTTGAAACATCGCTCGATAAGAATTGTCAGTGTTTTGTAGTCGAATGTTTTGCCCATCCCCATATACACCTCATTTTCCTCGTAATATTAGGTACATATTTCACTCCCATTATTGGTCGTCAAAATAATATCTGCCTTTCATCCAATTTGAAATCACTCGATCATAAACATCGTATTTTAGTATCTAGTTATATGGGCTGACGTTGTATCATATCAACTAGACTAGCCTTTCCCTTATGTTACATTACATAATAGTAAAAAGTTGGCGAAGGCAATCTTGTAAAAGCTATCATGACCGATATCATTTTTAAAATATTAAATTTGCAATATTATGGTGGATTTATAAATATTATGATAAAATGAGTTATGTAATGATAATGGATGCGCGGCTGAAACATTGGAATCTTCGACTCCGCCTAGTGTATCGTATCGTCAAGGAGATAAAGTTTAAACTGTTTTAAATTAAATTCGCTGTCATGCATGCATTTTCTAGCAAATAGTTCGACTCGCCGAACTCTGTAATCAATGTCCGGCCACTATAATTGCTAATCGGCAAAAATCGACCGCGTCGAACGGCTCGAACGCTCTGGTGTGAACGCGGCTGCAATATGTAATCGAGCTTAAAATCTCAATAATACGAAATGTGAATAAATAGACAATGCCGTAAAGTGCATTGCCTGTTTTTGGTCTAATTTTACACAAGACATAATAAGATTGTTTATGTTTACCTCGTGTTAATGTTATCCCATTCAATTGAGTGAAGTATTTATTACCAAAATACTATATTTTGGACTTTTGCCAATTTTTTCCTTCTATTGATTTTGGCAAAGCACTTGTACCGTTACATTAAAGACCCGACCTGCTTTAATAGGTCTCGGGTGGCGTTCAACAACTGTGCGAGTATTCCATCGTGTTTTATCTCATATAGTCATAATAACCAGTTTCCAGTGAGGTCACTCTAGCCCAAAAGCTGGTGCCCTTGACCTTGCGAAGAGCGATCAAATACTTTGTGTATGGTACCTACCTAACTAACTAACTAACTACCTACCTAGGCCGCTTGTGTTATTTGATTATGTCGCAAGTAGGAACATTAAACACGGGCTTTCCGGAATTAGATGTGATGTATCCAAAACATGTGGAAAGCAAGTACCTGCCCGATTATTTTGACGATTTGCATCACGTCTGAGAATTTCAGCAGTGTAATTACGATCATCGCTCAACTTTAAAACCCCCCTTCGGGAACCTCTTAACCCTTTCAGACCTGAATCAAAACTAGCAGTGATCTAACATATTTGTTGTTTGAAGAATTGTAATCTTGTAGAATTATTTGAAAAATGCGTGTGTAGTTTTTTGTTTGTTTATTTAATACTTTAGAAACTATTGCTACGCAGCACGGTCATTTAAATATATCTAAAACAACTTTTGGCCTCAAAGGGCGTGTTTCACTTAGAATGACAAATCATACACTATATTTTTAAATAAGCAAATATTTTTCAATTCAACAAAATTTAGATAAAAATTAAACAATATAAACGTGCCTTCAAAACTCACTACAACAAAAAACAACTTAAACGGTTCGAAAATCGAGTTTAATCACAATGTCTGAAAGAGCAACTAGAATCTATCGAAAAAAATAGCGCGCAGCTAGTGTTGCCAGCAACTGGAAAACGAAAACCACAAATTTTTATTCGCCCTAGATAGACTGAAACAAAACTGAAATATACTTTCAAATATACTTACGGTACGTTAGGGTTAAAGTAACTAGCTAGCCATCCCGTTTCTCCGCAGGGGTGGGCAGAGAGAATAGACCGCCATATAACTCCTTGATTTATTCACATTCATATGTCGTCTCTTACATTCTCTTCTACTATTCTTGAGGTGATTTTTCCACAAAAACGGCGCTATAGAAGTAATCCAATTATTATTATTATTTATTCTGACTCTTGACATGACCGACTTAAGTATTTGATTCACATGATCGTGCCATGTCCTCTTAAAGTATTATTTATTATTTTTTTAATCGTTGAAGATAATATTAACAAATCTCAAATGAAATATGAAACAGAAAAGAAAAAAGGCAACGGTCGCATCTGGGATTCGAACCTAGGACCTCTCGGTCTATCCTGGACCAGGGCTCTTATTCAACTAAGCAAATGCCACCTTATTGCTTTCCGGCATTTTTATTGGTATCATACTTCAATTTAAGAACTGTTAATATCATCTGACTATTAAATCGCTTTCGCAATGATTGACTGCTTTTTGCGAACTTTCTCGACGACTATTTTAATTTGGCCGCGCCTTTGAATATCTTTGATTTGAGTGACTGGACTAGACTATGTAGCCGTTCGTGGCCGCTCTCTTTACACACCTCACACGTTGGAATGTAAAACTATACAGAAATCAGTCACATTTTCAATGCATTAACAATTTATCTAGGCCACTAAGACTGTTTAGTAAATTTCCAAAAATATCTTCAGTAGATTGGCACTACCATTTTTGAGATATTTGATTCGTTTATGTAAAATTATTAATTTATCGAAGAAAGCAATCAATCACTTTGTGGTTTGACATTATAATTTAAATGAAAACATTGTTTTGTTTTAAGCCATAAGCCACTTCTTCGGGTTCTACAGGAGGTATCTACAGGAAGCGCCCTTGAGGTGATTTTCTCACGAAAACGGCGCTATAGAAATAATCCATTTATTATTAAGGTTGAATTCAACAGAAACCGGTCGATAATGCATAAATATAAATAAAATAAAGTGGCCTAAAACAAAACAAATTTTTTCATTTAAATTTAAATGATTAGCATTGTGTGCTTGTGTTGTCATAAACAAACCACTGATCCAAAATGGCTGATAATGCTAACATATGATAAACATATGTGTACCAACATAACAACAACAAAAAATCGATAATCGAATGTACACAGCCCGCGAAAATTCAAAATTCACCTTTTCTTTTGAACACACCTCGTAAATAAAGCGGTGATTGCAAAGTAATTTTTAATTCATTTGTTAATAATGACACCACAAAGTGAACCAACCTTTTGAAGAGATTATATGAAATATTAATGACTGTTTTGCTTTTATTTTGCTTTTAGTAAAAATAGCATGTACAAATTTACCTACTTACACATTAACCGCCCTACCCTCAGGTAATTTTCTGAAAAATAGGCAATAAATAATCACTTTTTTTTGCTCTAGATTATGAATACAATGTTAGTCATACTCATACGTGATAATATTTTGTCAAACAAGCGACCGTACGCTTCGCCTGTGCTTGAAAAACTACTTGTTTTGACTTGATGTCCCGTGTTGTTGGGCCGCGCGCGTGCTCATTACGGTTTGTAGTTATGCGCGTACGTGATACGGGATAGCGCAGAATGGTACAATCAAAGTTTGCGTATCACGTATGTTCATAGGCATAGGGCGGTTAATAATGTAGTAAGTTTCGCTCGACAAGCCTACTGCGCACTAAAACGAATCGCGTCCACGCAGGCACGTTCATATGCAAGTTTTTACAAATTTTCATACATGCATCGCGCAGTGAATAAATACCACGTCTTCAGTATTGTACCAAAGTTTTGGACAGATAGGTAGGGGGGGTTCACGGAAAATTAAAAGAACGCAAAGGGGTCCACGGAGGAAAAAAGTTTGGGAACCTATGGTCTAAACGAAACCAGTTGGCGTTAATATACAATATAACAAAATTTTATTAAAATTTAAATTAACTCGTCCGGCAGACTTGATGTCTGCGCTGTTATTTGTTTTCATATATTATAAGCATACTAACAAGTATCATCGTGTAAATGATTAATCATCTTTACGAATAGACCTTATTTACAATAACAAGTTATATATTGAATGTTAGGTGCACTATTAATAATCAAATCTAGTGCTAATGTAGATATTTTGCAGACAACAGTTCGGTGCGCTTGCAATCTTGCAAAAGAATATTTACTAGCTGGTTTTATTATCTAGGCGCAGGTGCATTATTTTGAAATCTAAATAATTGATCTATTTTATAGATTGTGATTTACGTGATCTAATCATAATCTATAATTTTATAGAAATTGACTATGGCAGGTGCATTATTTTGAAATCTAAATAATTGATCTATTTTATAGATTGTGATTTAGGTGATCTAATCATAATCTATAATTTTATAGAAATTGACTATGGCAGGTATATGAATAATTGTGAAATCATATTGATTTATGTTTCTTCAAGATATAAATTTGGTCTATGTTGTAATAGGTTCCAGGACTATTCAACACACTTATGAATCGGTACATTTTTTAAAAGTGATATAAAGTTATTAAAAATAAATAATTTTATTAATGACTTTTAATCGCTTTTAAGAAATGTGCCGATTCATTCGTGTGCTGAATTATCTTGTCACCATTATAATATTGTCTAAAACCTAGTTAAATTGTCCATTTTATATGTATTCGCTAGGTGCATGTGCACTATTAATTATTTTATTATTAAGTCTAATTAATTATTTATCTTATTCGAGAAATAATTTAGGCCCACTTGCATTATTATCAAATGTGAATACTTATTAATATCTGATCACTTTGTACAACTTACACCCAAACATACTTAACTTTACTGGCGGTCAAAGGAGGAACTAACAAACGAACGAACTATTTTTAAAATCCATAGAATTTTTGCAATCCAAAATATATAGATTGGCGACGTCTCTGACTGTAAATTTGAAGTGTTTCGTTCTGTGCATTGAACTTAGCTCAGTAGCTTAGTAGTCATTTGGAGGATTCCCGTGTCAAGAGAGACGTAGTTAATTATTATTTGTAATAAATCAATAATGTGTCAATCACAGCTAACAAATACTCACGTATGTACGTCATGTATATTAAAGTTTGATTTATGATCCTCGTGTTATTTTATGTACCTACACAATCTGCAAAATAATTTATTTACAACTCGTAAATAATTAGTGGATACGAAAAGTAGGGTTCACTCGAATTCGTGAACTCGCTGTCATGACCTTGAGATCTGTTCCCGGTCAAAGAATAATTTGCTTTGAAGTTAACAATAAAATTGCCTTAAATAACATATAGCCATTAAAATCTCATGCGTTGCAATGTCCACTTTTTAGTTACGTAATATTTAAACATTTAATGTTTGATAACGTACCTACTTTGTTTGTAGCCCTTGACAATAATTGTTTTTGAAGGCTCTGTTCTTTACTTATTATGAAATTGTTCCTGTTTTTAAAGGTTACACGTTTTATTTTCCGAGGCACGCAATCACGCCACTATGTTTTTTAAAGTTTTTGTTTTAATAATTTAATGATAAATTCTGTTAGGCCTTTTGGCTTAACGAGATTATTTTGTGATTACTCGCGATAAGATTGGGGCTCAAAGAAGCCGACTAAATCATTATTTCTATTTTGTATAGCCTTATTTGAGTACCTTCGTGCCAATTTTTATAAAAGGTTTTATTTTTTTTTACGTACGTTTCCTTCTTTACCTTATAAATAAAAATAAAAAAATCAAATAATTTGGGGTCTTCGACGAATAGGAAGAGGGTTCGATTCTCGCGCAGCAGTAGAATATATTACATTTTTTCCATTTATATGCTAGTACAAACAGTACTAAATAGTTTACAATTTAACCAAAACATCCTAAAGTGTTATTCATATACCTACATGTATACAAATTTAAAATTAATAAGACCTCATACCTACCTTGCTACAGACATGTAATGTGGAAATTATCCCCATTTCCTCAGAGGCAGTTAATTAACCTAGTATCTAAGTCTTCCCAGGAGTATCAACATTGGTAATTTGGTTCTGCAACTGGGGAAGTATCAAAAGTCTGTGTTGGCGGACTCGCGTGAATTATTCCGAAAATTGAGACCGTTCAGAAGTGTAAGGAATAAATACATAATAAGTAAATAAATACACGTATTTTATGTTTACCGGTCAGTAGCTGAGTTTGCATCGCGTCTGGGTTTCACCCAGGCGTCGTGAGTTCTATTTCTCGGCTGGCTTAGTCCTCCATAACGACACAAGCAACCTTATTACGCTTACTGTGATATGGTAGTAGGAGATTTTAAAATTAATGTCAGGTTATTCTTAATCCGTGAAGGTTTTGCCTTTCTTGAATTTTTTTTTTTTAAGAATTTTACTAACTAACTAACCATCACGCCGTTTTCCCGTAGGGGCAGGCAGAAAGGACGGTCCACCAAACAACTCGATCTTGGCATACACTTCTTGCTTCATTTACATTCATACATCATCTCATACATTCTCTTCTATTATTCCATAACAATAATTTACCCTCATTATTCTAATCGTTCTCAGATTAGGGTTTAAATAGTATATTAGTTTTAGTGGAATCATTTTTAAGTTATTCTTGCTTGTGTAGTGGTATACTGTATCCAGTGTTGTGTATTGCTCTACGATCAAAAGTAGTCTGTGTGTAGTTTTTCTAGTTTGGGTACGAATTGTTCATTAAAAATTTGAAAACAGTCATTATATTATCATTTTCCGCTGATTTTTGTGGCCAACTGAATAAATGAGCACACTTTTTACCTGTTTCTTAGAGAATGTCGCTTTTTTCTTTTATTTCTTATCTTTTCATTTCTCTTTAACGTTCGTTGTTTTTCTTAGGGTAGGCCAGCTTTTTAGCTTTTATGGACTGCACGGGGTAAAAGCGGACTGCGGGCGGGTGTTCCAAACCAGTTTGAACCACTATTTGTGTGCACAAATACATTCAAACGTGCACCCTTTAAAATGATTAGTTTGAAACTAGGTTATCGTTACTCCTATTGCCGGGATATCACTAATTTGAATCACTGACAGGGCGTTGTTGGAAGTATGTACCTTCATAATATAATAATAATGAAAGTAATAATTGAAAAAATATATTGATTAGATATATGTATAATATCAACCGACCTTCATTATTCTAATCGTCCTCGGATTAGGAATTGTTGATATTGATTGTTTTATCTCTTGTAGAGGAGTTAATTGATAGGACATCACTAACTTGATTCTCGAGAAGGGGAATATAAAAATGTGAAAAATAGTTAATTATATGTATATACTATTATACTGACCTTCATCAATCTAATCGCTTTCAGATTACGAATCAATAACGTTAATAAGGAACTCCAGTGAAATATATAATGACTTTAAAATATATATATTCATATAGATCAGCAAACGCCGATATTCTGAATATATAACTTTCTTTATGTATAATAATTATGCGTCGAATTTATAAATCCACATTTAAAAGTGAATAAAAAAAACAGCTCGTCAAAACACCGTGTTATGTTGGTACTATTGCATTTGGAACATCTGACGTCACGTGAGCATTCTGTTTTTTTTAATAGTAAGAAAATAATATTTTTCGATTTAGTTTGTATTTTAAATATGTATTTTTTTTTAGTTTTGGCTATATTTTAACTTTATTAGGGTGACTTTAGGCTCTATAATTGTTGTTCAATATAAACGACTTTTATTCATGAAAGAAATTAAAGTATTCATGATCGACCCAATTATCAATACGGATATTATGATAATGTTAATGGTCAATACTATTATTATTCTTTGAGTTTAATTTTCTAAAAAGGTACATAATTTTATTACTTATGTTTAGTTATGGTTTACCATGAATAGAATATACAATTATGTACGGTAAATCCCATCCTTGTTTTGACATTTGACATTCTAACCTGAAAACTGATCAAAACCGACTGGCCATAGATTTGGAGCGTTTTGGCGGCCTTTGAAAAATTGAAACTTTGAAAATTATTTTGAATATGAGAACTAACTTCAAAAAAAAAAAAACGAAATATACTGGTATTTAAGTTTGAACGTCAAATTTGTTGTTTTTTTTTTTAATTGGACTGGAGTTCCTTATTATTTTATCTTCAATGGATAGAGCAGCTAATGTTATCGCTATTCCTATTGATAGAACATCGCTAACTTGATTCACGTTGACAAGGTGTAGCTATAATAATATAAAGAAAGTATTCATCTGCTGCATTATCTTTTTAAAGTTGTCAAGAATAATCTCGAATGTCGAATAATAAATATGTTAAATATATCAACATTCAATCGGTGTTTACATTTAATTGAATGATATTATGACGTCAATTAGTATTATAAACATGGTTCCCATTGTATCCATGTTTTGCGGGTCACCGTGTGGCCGTATATCACTCCTGTGCCGTATTTATTTCCGTCCTGAGTATGTAATGTATGTACATTGGAAAGCGGAAACTTCCATCCTTGAAATTCAATATCTTCTATGCTCTATGTCAGTGATCCACAACATTTTTAGCCGGATGGCCAATTTAACAATTTTCATAATTTTCGCGGGCCGCAGAGGGTAGGGTACCTACCGCCTAACATGGTTTACTTTTCAGTCGGTGGCCTCCAGTGTAATTTTTAAAAATTACTTTATGACACAAGTCACAACTGTATAGAGCCAGTAGGTACATACCTATTATAATATATAACATATTCAGACATAGTAGATATGTTTAACTGCTCGGAATACAAATACAAACAGACGATTATTGCATACGTCCTCAACAATTATTAATATATGTGTCTAGAGTATCAGTGAATGTGGGGTATATTTTGAAAATTCGAATCTGTAACTAATAACTTGGAATGGTACTTACACTATGTTATTCCTGTATTTGTTCGTTATTTTATCTATGTACCTACTGTGATGTGTTTTGCACCTGTTTACCATAACTAACTATATATGTAATAGCCCACATAGGGCGTATATAATACAATAAATAATTTAACCAAAAATAACGCATTTCATCTTTTGGTAAAAAATATATGTAATTAGTGTTTTCAAATAAAATTTTGTTGGGTAACCCTTTTTGTGTTTTGTGAACGTGAATTTTTCCATCTCCATGGTCAAAACAATAAATTATATTGATTTTATAAATCAATTTTTTTTTAAAAGAAAATGTCAAAACTTATAAATTTAGGCTACTGATTTCTAATATTGAAGACAGACAAGTTTGTCGCGATACCCTTTCTTCGTATTTTGTAAAACAGAATGGATACTGTTCATATTTTGATCATAGCGCCCGAAGATCCAAACGATTGCTATTGATAAAAAAATATCGTAACTCACTTTCGTTATTTCTATGTTTTCAAAATCAATATCGTTTACCTCTGTAAAACAGAACCCATAACAAAATATTAATTACAACGCGCGTAGTGAAAACCAATAAATTAATATTTTTCATTTTTGTTTATTCAAGCGAGCCGCCTGAAAAGGCTTGCGGGTCGCGGGTCGTGGATCTCTGCTCTACGTATTGGATGTATGCATTTCAGAATGTGAAGAAATTGACAAATCGCTTGTTTATCTGTCTTTGTTTACTGGCCTGTCATAATGTGTACATTCTTGACAGGTTAAATGGAAAGATTAAAAGCTGCACATAACATGCACTGACGCAAAACAGTTATTAGTCGCAATATTTCGGAAACTTGAAACCACCTCGAGCAAAGAGTCAGGACTGTTTTCTCAATTCCACCCCAAAATACAAAGACAGCGATCATAATAATGTAATATCTGTCGGTATTATTTTCCTTTATGATATCTTTGTAGGATCAAAAAATTGGTCATAAGAAACAATTACCAAGTGACTTTAGTAACGTTGGTACAATTTAAAATAACATCATCTGAATATTAAAATAAATAAAAATTTTAATGTATCAAATAGACACCCAAATACTACATTAGTATTCCGTAACCGATTTCAGGATAGGCCCATCGTTGTCCCATGTGAGCTCAACAATATTTATGCCAACCCTAATTATTGTCCAGTCGACAAAAAATATTTTAATTTGCTATCAGTTATCACTATATTTTTACTCGACCCCTTATTGAATATCTCAAAAATAGCTTTGAACTTGAACAGGATAACGATTAAGATAAATTTAAGTTAGTTTATTTAAGAATCCACGTTATCATTATTTATGACTGCCTCACAGAAATAGTTGCATACTTTTTTTATTATATTTATTATTACAACACTGTCAGTTAAATCAGTCAGAGTGAGAAAGGTTATTGGTTTGGCAAAATTATCGTTCATTTTACGTTTCCTATGTAGGTATGTATACCTATCACATTAGTCGTCCGATCCAAATTTATTTTTCTGAATAAATTTTTAAGATAAGTGTATCAACATTGAACCTCCATTCGTTTAAATGAAACTTTTAGCGAGATGCACCTTTTTCCGTCCTTATTTTGATTGGAATCTAACAGAAATGTCCTCGCTGAAGTCGTAGATCAGCTTGTTTGTCTTTGGGGTATTAAAATCCCCGAAGACTCGGATTTTCAATAACTCGTGTACGAATTTCATATTATTTGATGAATAGTTAATATTTAAAAATTATTTTCGTTTAAATGGAAACTAATATGATATCTCACCGCCTTTGCACTCCTACGCTTCGTCTTCTGAAAAATCGATAATTAATAATAAAATCGTAACATAATAAAGGCGTGCGACGCATGCGCTAGATAAATGCGATCAAATATCGAGCAATGGTGGAACACTAATGGAAATGTCCAAATATATTATTGGTGTCACGGAGGATTTCATACACTTTATTTTGCCCGTTTGACGTCTTAATTATTTATTTTCTATTTGGCAAGGTGTGTTGTGCGTTGTGTAGACTGTCTGGACAGAACTAATGGAGTTGCATAGGTAGCTTAACTATCAAAAATTTATTAAAAAAATCATAGAACCTATTAAAAAAAGTACCTCTTAAAGGGATCAAATTCGTAAAATTCTTACAAAACCAAACACTACTTACACAAAAGGTTGAATTAACGCCGGCCGCCCGTTATGATTTATGCAACAATAAAAACATCGCCTGCATTCCACGTTTTATTTTATTTTGTGAATTTCAGGTACAAATATTAATAAAATCTTTTCCGATCATACTCTAAAGAACGTAATTTCCGACATTATTCAATAAAACCATATCCAGAATGGGATCGTAAGCAGGAGATTTTTCACTTCAAAGCATTTTTATAGGCCTGATACATTATTTTTTTCTAGGCTTATAAAAAGTGCTCTATTAAAGCAAAGGTCGTGACGTGTTATACTCGCAGTATTTAATTAAAGCATCTATAATATTTATCTATAAATTTTCAAATGAAAAATATATGATTCACCGAAGCACTCCATTTTTTTATGATCTGAAGGTAAATAATATCAAACTGAAAAACGCGTTTGTAGCGAGAAGCGAGCACCCGTTCGAATGGCATAGCGAATGATTTTCCATGAGCCCAAAATAATGAATTGCTGGTAGCTCTTTAAATTATTATTTTGTTGTCATTTCATTTCTAATTAATTAATCTATTGTGTAGTAACTTCCTCGTACTTATGAATATTCATTGCTAGGAAGTATATCGTGTATCTTGTCAGCGACATTGTATTGTTTCGGTAACCGGCTGATTGAATTCAATTACCATTGCTCGTGTCTCTGAATTGAAACGTGTCCATCACTTCGTTTCTGGCGTTCAGTTGTGCCCTATTCATATGCCAAGTACACTAATCAATTCGTAGTCAAATATAACGGCGTGCTTATTAAAACGATAAAAATCTATTGCTCTTGATTTACATCGCATTCCTAGAATATTGTACTTCATATTTTTAATACACTAGCTGATGTGTACCCGGCCTTGCTCGGGTTTTTTTTTTTTTAATACAGTTATGAATTCTTGCTTGTCGTTTGGGTGCCATAATTGATTTGACAGCGATTTACTATCTCGAAACAAATATTCATTTGAAAATTTTATTTCATTTCAAACGTTTATTTTTTCAAGACATATTTAAATAAAAAAAGTTCTTAAGACGGTACCTACTTGTGATTTCAATTTTAAAAATATTCTACCCAAACAAACTTCATTCTTTTGAATATGCAATCTGTGGCTAACCAGAGTGTTATTTATATCTGGGGACTAACCTAAATAAAACATGGCAGGTTCAATGTTTTTCATACTAATTTTTAAACGTTATAGCAACCGTTTTACATATTGGATTTCATTCGTACTTCTTTCTAAACCTTCCCGGCACTAATAAAAACAAACCGTGCTATTTTCAGCGAAACCGGTGGAGTAATTCTCTAGAACATCGAGGACAAACAAACAAACTTACATTGATTTTTATGTATATAGATGTACATCCTTCAATTCAGATACTTGGTAGGTTCCTTTAATATAACATCTTGTAATTAAAGTAAATTGAATGCAGTGCGCGATTTATAGTTTTTTTCCTATTGTCATTATACCATTCAAGGGCTGTCGCTGTGCACTTGCACTGCATACATGTTTACCTTCTTACCACCCGTTTTTTAAATATAATTGATTTAATGCTTCTCACGTACTTTTGTTTGATATTGCAGTGTATCGGTCATAACGTTCACGATTTCTATAGCTGCCCGCTGTGGTTGTATACGTATAGGTGTCGCGGCGAATGTTAATGCAGATACAGTAGGGTTAGGCGGGGCTAGTTTTACCAATGGGCCTGTTAGGCCACGCAAATTTGAACCGCGCCACAAAGGTTTTTGTCGTCGCCTGGCATTCATAGCGTGTGCAATGTGCATGACAATTTTGTGTGATTTTCGCTCCGAAAGTAAAAAAAGATGGACGGCTGAAAATATATTATATATATGTCGAGTTTAGTTTATTTTTAATTGGCGATTATTCAACTTTGTCATTTTTATAGTAAAATTATATTACATTTAGCGGTGTATTAGTTATCCAATTAAATTTATACGGAAATATAGGTGGGGATAATTGATTCACTTGGTTCAACTCTGTCGTCTAGCATACGATTGCGCCTTCGAATGCAAATTTTAATATGGACATTTGATGAAATGTTTGGAAAAGATTGATTGACCGCATTTAAAAAAAAAAGAAATCCTTGCTCATCCTTTTGAAATTCTGAGGCAACCAGTCTTGGCAGGGCAACATCCTTCAATAAGGCTAATGTGTAGGCATTTTTTAAGTTTTTTATATTACTGCCATAAATTTTGTTTAATATCTCTATATATAAAATTGAGTGTTTGTCTGTCTGTCCTCGATTTTCTAAATTAAAATCGAAAATTACTCGAAAACAGCACAGTTTGTTCGTATTAATGCCGGGAAGGTTTAGAGAGTAGTTTGAATAAAATCCAATATGTAAAACTGTTGCTATAACGTTTTAAAATTAGTTTGAAAACCATTGAACCCGCCATGTTTTATTGAGGTTAGCCCATAAATATACCACTCTGGTTAGCCACAGATTATATATTCAAAAGAAGAAATTTTGTTTGGGTAGAATATTTTCAAAATGGAAAACACAAGTAGGTACCTACTTAAGAACTTTATTATTTAGATATGTTTTGAAAAAATAAATGTTTGGGATGAAATAAAATTTTCAATTTTTTTTTGTTTCTTTGTTTAGAGATAGTAATAGTCCTCACAAGGCATTACTTTGCTATCAAATCAATTATGTTACCATTGTAAAACATTTCAATAATTATGTCTTGAGCTTTACAAAATAGAATAAAACACGCATTTGGAGATGGTTTTTTTGCGCAAATCGAAACATGCGGCCGATGTTAAGCGGGACTTTCGCCACCTGCATAAGGAGCGCGTGGTTTCGTTGGAATTTTTGCCGGTGGATCTCCTTAAAGAAGGAGATGTGTTGGAAAACCATTTTGTATTTTGTAAAACAGATCGGAAACACTAATATTTTGATCATTCCTCCCAGAGATTTGATCAGTGGATCTAATACCGATTTTAAATAAAACTGACCCCGTCAATTTAAATAAGACCTTCGCACTTCTTGGCCGCAAACAAGCCATTGAAATTAATTATTTCTTAAAGAAAGAATAACTATATTTGAAAATGTCTCATTTTCACTTAGTAAGTCATTTATTTTTATTTTTTTATAATAATTAACGCCTTTCGGCTTTTACATAATACAACATAAAGTATAAGACAGAAACTATAATGTGAAAAATATGTAAGCAATAAACAGCCCTCATGTTCATGTATATAACAAAGATAAAATTTAAGAATATCTGTAAATAACAAAGCAAGAATAAGCGTCTATTGGAGGTATATTAAAATAAAATGAAATAAATCCATCATAAATACATTTTTTGTTTGGAAGTTTTATTTGCTATGTACTTTTGCTATTGTTGATTTATTAAATTCGCTACCGGTTTCGACAAGCAAAAGTACATAGTAAATAAAACTTCCTAACAAAATGTCTAGAAATTGCTATATAGTGAATGCCGAAAAAATTCAAGAAGAAAAAAAAAATTTTCATTACTAAATGCATCATTACAATAGGTTGAGATATGTGTTTAATATTTCGTAGTAAGTAATAAATTCACAGAAGAACATCCACAGTAAGGATATCGGAGTAGATAAATGAGTTCGTGAGTACGTGTTTGTATTGTAACATCGATACGTTCAATACTCGTATATCTGTGACATATCGTATTACCAAAATTTTGAACTCCATGTAACGAAGTGTTAGCCCGTTGCACTATTGTTATTGGTAATGATAATCTTGTACTCGTATTTCTGAATGTTTATTAGCTGAATTAAATCAGGGCTGTCATTTTTATTATCTGTTTTAAATAAAAACACTAGATCGAAAATACTTCTTCTGTCACTCAAATTTAATAAGTTCATTAGTCGCAACAGAAAGGTGTAGCTTAATTGTTCTCTCGGCATATTTAGTTTTCTATTGTGTGAGAATGTGCGTGTAGTGTGAATACCATACAGTCGAGTTGTATTCAGCGTGGCTTTTCACTAGTGATGTGTATAGTTTTAATGCGTTAATGTTTTTAAATGCTGATACCAACCTTGATGTATGGCAGTGAGGCATGGAACTGGCAGAGGAAGGATGAAAGTAGACTGAATGCTGTAGAAATGAGATCTCTGAGACGAATGTGGTAAAACCATGTATGATCGAGTGAAAAATGTTGAGATTCGTAAAGAATGCAAAGGCTGATGTAAGCGTAGTGAGCAAGATTAAGAAAGGGACGCTTAGATGGTTTGGGCATGTAGAGCGAATGAACGAAGAAAGGAGTGTAAGGAGAATATATGACGCGAATGTGAATGGAAGAAGAAGCCGGGGACGCCCGAGGAAGACATGGCACGATCAAGTGAATCAAATACTCGAGTCGGGCCATGTCAGAAGTCGGAATAACAGAAGAGAATGTATGAGACGTTGTATGAATGTGAATGAAGCAAGAAGTGTTTGCCAAGATCGAGTTGTTTGGCGGTCCGTCCTCTCTGCCTACCCCTGCGGGGAAACGGCGTGATGGTTAGTTAGTTAGTTAGTTAGTTATGTTTTTAAAATCTTTGACCACTCTCAGTACAAAACCGAACATTTTAAGCCCCTCTTTGAAATATTTTCAATGCGTGGCATGGAGCTAACTTAGGTGTCAAAAGTTACACCCAAGTCATTTATTTAAGAAACAGATTCAAGAATGATGTTATTAATCGTGTAATTAAATAATTTTTTTTTTTTTAAATTAAATCTCATAGTTAGGCATTCATAACAGGTATAGATAGATAGCTATACCACTCAAATAATTTTAACAAGTTTGCTGAAAGTGTATGGACAGTTGTCCACGCTTCAAATTACTTTAAAAATTTTCTTACATCGAGCACACGGACACGCGAAACGCACTCCTATCGGTATTTCTCTTCAGTGGTTAAATAAAACAGATTTAAATCTCAATGCAATTTTCATAAATATATAACAATAAAGAATATGTTGCTTTTACAAAAATTCTAAATAAGCTATCTATTAACGCGGTACCTTTTAAATGTCACCACCATTCATAACAAAAACTTCTAGAGAAAAGGGGTTCGTCTGGATTAATTGATTCAATTTTATTTACTATCTTTTTTTCGTGGCCCGGTACCGGGTCGCGACCCATAGTTTGGGAAACACTGGTGTAAAGCAAAGATTTTCCTTATGGGTCCCGATATGGTTTCCATATGGGGATCGGTATGCAAATAAGTATCGTTTAAAACTAGCTTAATTAGAGTGACTTGTTCTAGATAAACCAAGTTCGAAGAAAAATTAACTCAAATCTGTAAAAATTGCTCAAAACCGTTCTTATTAAATGCATCACCGCTGGCCTTTTCATGCAGCGACCATATTGTAAATTGATAAATTGGCACTCCGGCTAAAAAGGTTCTGTATCACTGCATCGGTTACTTTAAATGGCAGCAAAAATGTGTGGACCCGCGTTATGCATAGAATAAATAAGTTAATTCTTGAATTTAAAAGTTACTTTTTTTATATGAATACCGCACAACTCGTGCCAACTGCTCCCAACCGTCTGGAGCCAGTGAGACTATGGCATCCCCAATTGTGGAATGTTGTGAGGCTGAAGGTATTGGGGAGGGGAAGGAGAAGGGAAAGAGGAAGGTGGGGAAATACCTGGCTATTCAGAACTGGTCACCAAACACGGCTAAAATTAATTTCCATCAACGTTTCAATTCTGAATGGTGGTCTTTCACCAGGGCGGTACTGAGAGTATCTTCCACTGTGGAAAGTGCGCAAATATATTATGTATTATTTTTAAATGAATTAATTGTGAAACAACACAAATTAATTAAATAAAATTTACTTGCGCACGCCGGGATTTGAACCCGCGACCTTCGGATTCGTAGTCGAGAGCCTTACGCCTCGACCATGGAGGCTACTAAATTAAATTAAATGTTAGTAAATGCAGAGATACACTTAATAATGTCCATGTCGCTTTTCAGAGCTCTGAACATTATAGAGTTGTTTCCCTTCTCCTTAGATTCGGTGCCTTCTCTTTCTATAGATTATTATTGTTTATTTTTTTAATTTAATGTAAATTAAATTGAATAATGTTAGGTATTATTAAGTTCTGCAAGTATTTTAGTTTTATTTTTATTATTGTGACAGCTGTTTCGGGGTTCATTTTAAAACTGTGGTTAGGCCACGTGGAGAAGACTTATTTATATGATTCTATTTAACCCCACCCAATTTCACTTTGTATAGTTACTGAAATGAGTTATTACCGGTGAAAACGATTTATTGAGATACCAATAATGATAATGGATTCTCCATTCTGTAGTATTCCATACTAATAAAAAACTAAAATACTCGCAGAACATAATAATAACATTATTCGATTTGGTTTACATTAAATTTAAAAATATATATATAAAATGGAATTCTACGAATTAAACACAAAAATAATTAATTAAGAGATAGGGACGGTTTTTCAATATACTCAGGAATGTCATCAGTTGACTTGGCGGACGTAAGTATCTTCCATAGCGAGCTTAAAAGCAACTGAAATACCGGTCCATAGTGGTTTGGTGAAAATAAACTTTTAAAATTAGAATTAACTTATTGAAGCTTACATTTCATTATTGTATTAATTAATTAATTATAAATAACTTATAGTATATTTGCGCACGTTCGAGAGTGGAAGATACTCTCAGTATCGCCCTGGTGAAAGACCACCATTCAGAATTGAAACGTTGCTTGAAATGGCTTTTAGCCGTGTTTGGTGATCAGTAAATCGTCCAAGTATTATTATTATTATTATCTGAATAGCCAGGTATTTCCCCACCTCCCTCTTCCCCTTCTCCTTCCCCTTACCAATACCTTCAGCCTCACAACATTTCCCAATTGGGGATGCCATAGTCTCACTGGCTCCAGACTGTTGGGAGCAGTTGAGACTCTTGTGCTGTATACATGTAAAAAAAAAAAAAGAACATAACATCAATGAAAATATGAACAGAAACTGAAACTGTCACGACCGGATCTTTATTATTTTCTGTGTCTTCTTTTGTTACAAAATTTCATTGTAGTTATTGATGTTATTTTTAATAATTAATTTCACAATCAAGTTGGAAGCTTCATTAAGTTAATTCTAATTTTAATATTCATTCTAGACTAATTAGTCAAAAAGTTATCACGTAAAAAAAGTTAAAGTACCTATATTCAAGACACCGCAATCATGTTCGTTCAGAACTTTGTGCCCTCATGCAAAGATGGCAGCCAATATATGGAAAAGAATTGAATAATAATATTAATAATTCTCATGGGATGTATGAAATTGATAGAAATAACGGAATTCAACTCTCGATAGCTCAATTGGTAGAGACGCAAGTCCCGGATATACTAAAGTCTTTGAAATAATTTCTTCAAAAGTTTGGTATTCACTTTGTGGCGTCATTATTAATAAATTGATTTAAAAAATCTCTTTCTATTCACCACTTTATTAATATACACAAATATCAACATGTTTTGAAAGCAATGCTTTCTTCATCGGGAATATATATTATACTAAAAAATAATAATGTCAAGTATAGAATTGACATTATTATTAAGTATAGAATTGACGTTATTATTAAGTATAGAATTGACATTATTATTAAGTATAGAATTGGCGTTATTATTAAGTATAGAATTGACATTATTATTAAGTATAGAATTGACATTATTATTAAGTATAGATTTGACATTATTATTAAGTATAGAATTGACATTATTATTAAGTATAGAATTGACATTACTATTAAGTATAGAATTGACATTATTATTAAGTATAGATTTGACATTATTATTAAGTATAGAATTGACATTATTATTAAGTATAGAATTGACATTATTATTAAGTATAGAATTGACATTATTATTAAGTATAGAATTGACATTATTATTAAGTATAGATTTGACATTATTATTTTTTAGTATTCTATACATTCCTGCTGAAGAAAGCATCGCTTTCGAAGCTTGTTGATATCTGTGTAAATTAATAAAGTGGTGAATACAAAGTAATTTTATTAAATTAATTTTTTAAAGGGTCTGAATTCGCGTCTCGGTCACGTTTATCTTTTAATTTTGTGTGTCTTCTTATGTTTCATGTTTTCATTGAGAGTTATTGATGTTATTTTCAATAATTGAAATAAACTGTGACTTCTAAACGTTTGCGGAATCGCTTCAATCGATTAGTTGGGCCAGCCAGTTTATCTGCACCAAATTTATTAAAAAAAATCCCAACACATTGTCACAATGTCCATCCTCAAGATTCCTCATATGAATAAGGTTTAAGTGGGCCGATGTAAAGGTCAGAGCTCTATTAATTGTTATCTATGCAAATACTGGGCGTTGTCATACTTTGGTTTTTATTTGAAATATGAGTGGGAGAGGGTGGGTATAAATCAACTGTAAATTTCAAGCATTCTCTAAAAATAGCCGAAGAATCGATTCTCCTAGAATGCCAGCGGTCCGCAATTTACGTAACACGCCACTTACCGAACATTTGGTTGACCTCGGTTCATCTTGTCCTGTGTACAAGTAATTCAACGTTTTATTAAATAATACTAATAATTGAGTCCTCCATCATTGCATAAGCTAAGTCTTCTGGTTTTAACGATTGCAGTACGAGTTTTTCAAATGTTGTCTCAGGTTATTTGTAATCCGCTTGTCTTTCTTTTTAATTATTTTTTGTCTTATTTATTCAATTTATAATTGAATTACTAGATAATTGATTTTTAAATATCGGCAAATAATTATAAAATTGTCAGTAAATCAAAAGTAATTATTGATAACGATCAAGTGGTCTACGACAATCAAATGCATCGTGTGACGCGTTTGATCTCTGTTTCTTATCAATCTGCGTACTTTATAAGATTACAAATGTAATTGTATCTTTTATAATGTTCACAATAATATCAGGAAGATTGATAAATATGTTATTAATTGCGTAAATTATATTACGTTGCCAAATATTTTCTATAATATTCCTTATATTAATAAGATAGATTCATCTATTACCCGCGGACATCATAATATTGCCAATTTTATGTTATCTTATCTATAACATTCATGATATTAAGAAGTGTGGTGCTTTTGTATTATTTTTCTATTGCGAATATTTCAAATCTGTTTTTCATAATTTGTTTCGTACAATATTCACCTTAACTTCTAGTGATGGGAAAAATTGTTATTTCTAAGTAATCGATTTTTTTTCAATAATAGTTAAAAACAATTTTAAACCAAATGAAACACTCAAACTTTGTTTAAACCACTTTTATTTTATACGCTTACCGGTTAAGTGTATACACTTGCCCTGAGGATGGAACGGTTGTTCCGAAACCGGTAGGCGTATAAAATAAATGTGGTTTAAACAAAGTTTGAGTGTTTCATTCGATTCTGCTCTCGCAGCAGCCGGCAGCTTTTTATAAGCGCTCCAGTTTATCTGGGAAATATTGCTTAGTTCTTAATTTTTCCGGTGTTAAAGTAGCGTAAAATAACCGCAATAATTTATAGGTTACATTTATAAAAATCATATAATTTTAGTGTGGCCGTTTCGGGCTTAAATCAAGTTTATAATAAAAAATCAAATAAAAACCCAAATATTTTAACTTCAAATCTGTCACGTTGTTCTAAACTAACCCAAAAGCATCGGTCGGTCGAAGCGTTCGACACATGTGCTTATTAAAAGACCTTTTTGCTTGTTAAAAGTGTCCCAAAGTGAATGTTTTACAATGTTATTCTTTGAACTGTGGTGATTGTAAACAATATCGTATACGAGCTAGACAACTCAAACTTAATGGTGAATGTGCTATTTTGGAGCCTTTAATAAGCTGCAAAGATATCGCTGTATAACCTTGAACACTGTACCACAACTGCAATCCGCAAAATTAGATTTCGTGGCTACCGAGAAAGGCGCAATAGGAAATAAAAAACATTTGACGAGAAGATCTTCTGCTGTCACAGCGACCTGAGTTCTGACCTCCAGTTCACGGAGCAGATCCGGTGCATCATGCGGCCCACGGACGTGCCCGAGAAGGCTGCTCCGCGGCCTGCTGTGGTCCGCCCCCCACAAGGATACCACCGGCTGGGACGAGAAATAGACGACACGCTGATGTGGTCTTTCCAGATCCTGAAGCCGGCCGACGAGCGCCACCTGGCGTATGGGCAAACCAACACCGAGCGTCCCGTCACGCAGCCCAGGGGAGTCACCAACAAAGACAAAGAAGATTGGAAGATAGGATCAGTACCCCCGGCCCCCGTCCTCACCCGCCGCCCAACTTCACATAAATCCTATCATTCGTATTAGCGTCTTGCAATATATCGTAAGGAATAAATACAGATAGCTTCTATTATTTTTTTTTCAATTAAACATGTATGAAAACTTAGACCAAGCCGTATTTAGTTTTGATAATTTAACTGCATCCTTTATATGGTCTATAAATAATGTGTAATGATAGTGTCCAAAAAAAAAAAATGTCATAGATTTAATATAGGAATAATGTAAGAATAGGAAGTAAGATTTGTAAAGCGCCCTTGAGGTGATTTTTCACAAAAACGGCGCTATAAAAATCATCCGAATATTATTATTATTATTATTATAATGGATAACCACCAAGTGATAGCTTCATACAAGAGTATACAATTTTAAACATTTTGATTCTAAATTTCGCTATGAAAGTAATATTGTGAATAATGGATTAAATATTCATCCGATTATAGGAGAGAGAGAGGGACGTCGAAAAGGGATGATTTATTAATTCTAAATAATGATAATATTGTTACGCAATACGATGAATATAATGTTTATAAAGAGAAAAACTTTTATTACATTTTTTTTTTAATTTACTTAGGCTTTAGCGTTTATCAAAATCAAACCGTCCTATGTGTGTTTTACAAAATATTTTAAATGTCCTCAAAAAATACTTTGAATGTTTTTTATTTAAAATGCCAAGAAATTTTCAAAAAAAGGGTGTATTTTCATTTTTTCATAAACACTAACTACGATTTTTTTTTTAAAAGACGGATTTCAAAAATTTGACAAGTTTATTTTTTAAAATGTACCGGGAAAGGATTGCAGCTATTTTTATCCGCTTTATAAAAATATTTTCATATTTTGTAAAACATACGTAAAAAATCATATTTGTTATAGTAATTTATTAGTATTGCGTAATAAAATTATCATTATTTCGAATTAATAAATAATGACTCTCCGATGTCCCTCTCCCACTTAAACGATACGGATTTTTTTAACAACGACAAAAATGAAAAATTTGGAATAAAATTAGCTTTTTTGTTCATCTGGGTCGGAGTCCGATTATGATACTACATATTTTGATTTAAATAACAAATGATTCTCCAATCGGTTTTCAATGACGCGATTTCGTAATAAAATACTATCTTCTAAATTCAATAGTCAAATCGTACTAAATCAACATTGAAATCTAATCAAATCTGCTGAATTATGTCCATCAACTTTTTTATAAGTGTCGATTCGCAATTGTGGTTGCTTGTATTATTCATTCGTTAATAGTAATTTCTTATTTATACATATATACAGAACCGCAAAACTAGGTACGCTCCCAAAACAAATCTGTCTTCAACTCCCCCATCCTTCAGGAAAATCCTCTCGTGTCCAAAATTCGATTTTATGAAGTTAGTAGTGACATCTGTGGACTGCGCTATGAAATGTTTGTCGAGTTATTGAATTAATTCATCAATGCTTACCAATCGATTTTATTATTTAATTTAGCATTGAATGGTTTGAGTCTAAACCAGGTAAGGTGGCGTCATCTGATCATGCAAATAATAATTACCTTCGATTATCTCTCACCTGTCTGCCTACATCTATTGATAACAAACCACTTTTACAATCACTCATTTAATGCATTTGTACTTACCTACAATCATATACGGTATACTTACAGGAGTAATAAATATCATATAAAATAATACTAGAAACATGTTTAAATTTACTCAATTACTTTATAAAAAAATCCAGAAGAGCCTTCAAACTTATATCTTATTATAATATGTTTTATAAATTACATAATATTATTGATTTAGTTAAAAAATATATATATATATATATATTACATCAAGTTGGTACTTACCTACATGTCAAATGATGCCATTATTGTATTTGTTTGATTTAAAATTACCTACTGTTAAAAGACTTTTTTGTGTATTTAGATACATATATCCTATGTACTATATTACCTATATACGAGTTTGTAATTATTTCACAAATTGAAATTTGAATGCCGCCTTTTAGCATTTTTTTAAAATACATTTATTACCCTGCGAAAACCGCTTCGGTATTGATGTACAATACCCATCAACGTTCATAGGTTTCTATATGATAATTATAAATTATCAAAAAATCGGGTAAAGTAAATAAAATAAAAGTAAATGAAAAAGAAAAGGAAAATTAAATTTATTTATGTTATTCGTTTGAAAAATTTTTTTGGGGTAGCATAGCTTCACTTACGATTTGTTTGCGATTCGTAAATTTGGTCTTAGAATTCTTCATACATACATTACTTTGAATAGCAGTTTTTTTTAATCTTGTTAAAACATAATACATAAAGAATTGATCGATGTTTTTCTTCCTCGAAAATTCCTGTGTCGAGGCAGACGTAGGGTACGTAAATTATATAGTAAGTTTAATACAGCATGATTTTTTTAAACTAATTATATTTTAAAAAGAAATTAAGTAAGTTTAATCCTATAAATGTAAATAGTAATAAAAATAGAGAAAAAAAGAAAAGTTGAAATAAAACTGATATAAGAACAAAGATGTTGAAAGAAGTTGGATTTTAAGATATTGCTTAGGTGTATAGATAGGGGTTAGGTTGTTAGGATGTTTTGAAATTTTTTTTAATTCGGGTAAGATAAAATATACAATAGATATAGGATTGCGTATGCCTGGAGACAACGATAGATTCAACATTGGAATAGGCACGACTATGTATGTGTTTTATAATGGGACGGTTATTTTAATAATCCATTTTTTTACTTTATGTTTAAAATTAGTCAGTGTTTCTATTTGTGTAGTCGTAGGTGGCAGTAAAATGTATAATTTGCATGCTATATATTAAAATTGTCTTTGTCCAAAAGTAGTTTTAGCAGAAGAGTTTGGAGTAGTTCTTTATTTTTGGTTTAAAATTGTATCTACTGTAACTTTTTTTTATCTTCTAACAAATCAATTTTTTTGCATATGTTTATTATGTACGTAAGGTAGTTTCAAAGCGTATCTAAAAATTTAAAAATTAAAGCTCCTTTTCAAAATAAATAGTTTTTTGTTTCTTCTGTAAAGTTACCAAAATGTTTACGAATTAAGCTAGTGATATTGAGCTGGGATTATAATTTGTAATTTATTTAGTCTAGTGTATTTTTGTATTAGTTTCGTGGAGGAATTAAATTTTAACCTACAATAACAATATATTCTATTTCCTACTCCGTATGTACAGTGTACACCCATCAATAAACAATTGATCTCAATATTTAAAAGCGTTACGCGCTAAAACTGTTTTTTTTCTTCTAAAATATTGATATTAATGCCATCTGTGATAACGAATTTTCATAATAATTGTTTCCGTACCTACTATTTTTGAAGTGCGGAATTTTTCCATTTTCAGTGTCAATTGTCGATAACTCTCGTATGAACTTCGCGAAACTGTCAGATTAAAGTAACATACAATTTAATCTAATCGTTTTCCGCGAGAGATATG
Organism: Halesus radiatus; assembly: GCA_022606495.2. Classification (NCBI taxonomy): domain Eukaryota; kingdom Metazoa; phylum Arthropoda; class Insecta; order Trichoptera; family Limnephilidae; genus Halesus; species Halesus radiatus. The sequence goes on from JAHDVE020000925.1 coordinate 172,074, forward strand.
AAATTACTTATAAAGTTACAAAGTAATATTGACAAGTGGGTATATCGCAATATTTAATTAATGTGTATAATATTGCTTATAATGTATAGTTCAATTCAAGGTTGGCACAGATACTAACTATGTATTTACAGTTTGATTTATCTAATTTTATTTTGAATAAATACCTTTTCGAAGCATATACACCTACAAGAATACAGGTACTTAAACATATATGTATCTAAAATAAGCTATGGCGAACCTTAAGTTTCTTTTTTTAATATTTACCTTCTAGCCTTTATTGTAGAATTTTTCTCTTATCATGATTTATAACATGTTTCTTTGAGATAAGTTCAACCACATTGCACATCGTCATGCCTACGTGTGTGAACCGCAATGGCAATACTTAAATGTCTTCGATTTATCACAATTGATCAATTAATAATATATTTAATATCTTCAACAGCGATGATCCAATGGATTACGTTTTACTGGTTATTATGGATAATATTCCTCTAAGATTGCAGATTTTATTGTTGATTTACTCTAGTGAATCTCAATCTATTGCAGGGGTGTGCCTCTCGCTTCTCGATTATTGTAAATTTAACATTTTTAAAACCAACGTTTTTGCCCTGCAAAATCACGAAAATTGAAAAAAAAAGTCACGATAAGTCCTTGCTATATTTATCAATTGTATATCCCATCGAATAGTCATAAAGTCTTACTGTGTCAAACCCTTCATATTGTTATATTGTCGATCAACTAATGCCGTATATAACGACAAAAACAAAACTTACTTCTGGTTTTATTTTTCAATTTAACCGATAAATAAGTGTGTCCAATTTCATAATAATCAACACATTGGTAGCAGTGGTATGCAGTCCATAAAGGATAAAAAGCTGAAGAAAAATGAACTTAAACATTAATTAAAAGATAATGAAAAAAAAACAGAATAAATATCTGATCAAAATGTATTTTTAGACATCTATGCTCAATTAACAATCAGCGGCAGATGATAATAAAATTGTCATTTTCAAATATTCTACGCAGAATTTATTCATACCCGAACATGAAAAACTACACACAGCCTACCTTTGGTCATAGAGCAATGCACGCCACTGCTTGGTAGGTATGTGTTCTCCTGACGAGTTGACGAAACGCTTGGTCTCTTTTTCGTTAAATTATTTAACAACGAAAAAATTTCGTTCAGCTGAAATTTTTCGCAAGCTGTCAGTTTGCGTCACGGAATACGCTAGAAGCTCTGCGACATGTGAAATTCACGCGCGCGGTCTCTCTAGTCACTTGTTGCAAAACAACGCATTCCTTCGTCGCCTTGGCCATCGCAAGTTGGACACATCCATGCTTTTCACGGGCAGAATGCTGCGTCACGCGTGACGTGCCACTGGCCGTGGACCTACCCCGTGAAGTAATCGAGACCGAGAAGAACATAAGAAAAATAGAGAGAGTGTATTTGTATGGTTTTGGCAGAATTGGTTGATTCGTAAAAATGGTACTTACTTTTACTTGAACATAAAACTAAAGATTTCACCCTTTGTCTACCAACTGTAAAAATATGTTTCCACACCCGTACACTGTGAGGGTCGAATATATTGAATCAAGGAAATACACTGCTTTAAGATTAGTAGTTGATTTTTGCACAAAATACTTGATTATATTTTTTGGTACCTACCTGAAACGGGATTCATTAGCGGACATACGTACGCTTCAGATTCAAGATCTCACCACACTTCGTTCCAATACGTCCCCTGAAGCGCAAGTGTAAAGACAGCGACCTGCAGTCCGAACGTCCAGATCTCCCGTCAGTCCGGCGTTTTTCTTAGTGATCGGTGTGCTATGCCTTTACACGTAAAGGTTTGAGCGTTTATGTCTTTTCACCGACTGCTTATGGAAAATCAAAAGCAAAGAATATAAACTTAAAAATCAGTATCACTTCATTTTTGAACGAAACATTGCAAGTCAACTATCTAAATTTTGCACTGTTCATACGTAAGCAATTTATAATCTTCTGGGTAATTATAACATGACGTTATTATTTTAATTGGTAAAATTATAAATGGACATAGCGATTGTCTGTCTTATGCTATCTATGGTCAAAACTCTAGCAAAACTTTTAAACCGTACAATGTATCACACATCAGGCCACACTTCGCTCCAATCTCTGAGAAATCCCTTCACATGTTCACTTTCGCGCGGAGATAGTCAATCAACGGATCGGCCCTCCCATCGAAGTGTGGTGACTTTTTTAACCCAAATTAAAGCAACGTTTCGGCCGGCATGAAATGCCGGCCAAAAATGGCCCTATACATCACTTTGCGGATTGCTAACTCAAGCAATATCACAAATGATATATCTGTGATTTTTATACGGGTAGTTAGGAAAATATATAATACTTCAAAAGACAAAAATCCTTAGACTGTAATCTTTAAAGTCTCTGAAATACATCACAAAAAGTCTGAAAATAAGTGCAATTTAAAAACCAGCAAATTCAATTTTGAACATTTTACCTAAAATTCCATAACTTATTTCATATAGAATTTAAAAGATTACAGATTGAGGATTATTGTCTTTTAAAACCTTATATATTTTACTAATTACCCATATAGAATTAACTGATAAATGAATTGTAGTATTTCTTGAGTTAGCAACCTGCGAAGTGCGTATTTTTGGGTGCTGACCGAGGACGAGTGGGCTTCCTAGGGGATACGCCTTAGATTTAAGAGCAAACCGATGAAGAGACGGACTGAATTCTTTCAAGAGGACTAGCTGGATGAGAAAGCCCTGGAAATGGAGATGAATGGTTGGGGACAGGAGCCGGTAGAGAGGACTTGTGGAAGAGGTCAAATCCCGCTATGGGATAAATAAATAGTAATGTTATGAAATCAAAAGAGGAACGTTGCTTTTGCATCTAGGGAACTGTTGAATGTTATGGTTAAAACTATATTTAATTTCACAGGCAGAAAGGACCTGAAAAGGTGATTAATGTGTGAAATAATAATAACAACATTTTGTATAGCGTATTGTTATATAGCTTCAAGTGCGCTCTACTATAATAAACTTTAAAATAATGATTTCGTAACTCCATTTAATATCTTTTTAAAGAAAGAAACATTTCCAGGTTACGAATAACCTGACAATATTTTCAAATATTGTCAGGTTATTCGTAACGTGGGAATGTTTGTCTTTAAAAAAAAAAACAGGAGTCAGTGTATGTTCACCAATAAGAACATCTGGTATTATTGTTACGTAAAATATCGCACTTTCTCGCCAGAATAACAGTTGTACATTTTATTATGCCAACATGTTTAGCAATGACGAGAAAGTAAGAAATTGACCGTTCTGCACTGTTTGCAGCCCAGGGCTTATAGTTTTGGTGACACGCGTCCATCTTTGCGCCGCATCCTAAATCGCAAGCTCGATAATCTAAGGACCCAACCGATATGGGTCAGTCCCCGGTCCCGAAATAAGACATAGTATTGGACTACCTATAGTCCGAACCCACCGGCCACCACGCAGTCCCGCGTGTACACCCGACGACTATTAATATTTCACTAGGAGAGCTTCAATGACAACAAATGAACAAACTCAGTCTTCTTCCCAACATGCGTCGTGATTCAACGTCGCTGTTCCGGTCGTCAAAAAATGTCACATTCCCAATTTTGTCTCGATTTTCGCCGCCGAAGTATGACAACCTCTTATCTGTGTTTTGGTGCTCTGTGCTCTTGTGGTGCGTCAGGACATTCCACAAAACAAAACATTGATGTTGTAGAATTTTTCAGCGATATTTTTTTTCCAGTTTTATTACAGATGCTGGCTGCTCTGTTCAGTTGTGCGTCTTCATATTATAATTTAACAAACCTTCTACTTCGTCAAACGTTGCTAAATCTTAGAATGATCATAAGTATCGTTCTCTCCAAAGATATTGCAATTACGTACCCGCGCTTTTCTCGTCATGTATTTAATCATATTATCGAGTGTCACCTTGTAGGTGACAACAACCTTAGTCAGTTTACCAATAATATCCCCCTCTCCCGTATCAGTACGATAAAGTAGCATATCCGTATCAGAAATTGAATAACCTACTTGTCACCGAGTTCGATAATTCAACAAATAGATTCCACCCGAAATCAGTATCAGTAGTGCGCTTGTCTCCGTTCAAAGGGGACACAGCGTTATTTGTGTTAATAATAAAATATTTGTATTAGAGCACATGTATGAGAATGCTGTTGTTTTGAACTTCGCACTACTGCTTAATTTAGCTTCCCTACAATTAATGCGGATTGCTTTGTCTATTAATAAGAAAAGATTTTCACTGTTGTTTTGCCAAAGGAAATCTATTTCTCCCGCGTCTAGTTCGGCTATCCACCTGTCAAAGTGTCATAATCGCGCTTCGGGTGAAAATGTGCGAAGAACTTCAAGTTTTTATAAATGGCAGGACTGTGCTTTGAGCATGGACTCGACATGGGTATCTCGTGTGGGGCAAGTGGCGTGTGGTTTGAGGAGGTAGACGATTTAGTGGAAGACAGCCGAGGATGGCGGAGAAAGCCAGCTCCTCCAGGGAGTTCGACAGGCTGGTGCCACTGCACCTCCCGCGGAGTTATGGAAGCCTGTTTCCATACTACCATTTCGTGAGAAGCACCGTAGGAAATATGCAACAGGCCCAACAGGTACTCTATATTTAAAAAAACGTCATAAAGAGAATAATATATTATGAGCTTCTGAAAGCGGATTTCCTAAGACAATGTTCTTTATCGATTTTCATATTAATTACATTATTATGTCTTTGGCCTTTATAATATGTGCACATTGACTCCCTTATATATATATATATCTGTTTTGCAACTCAAAAATATGAAAATACCATGTTATACAATAGTTTTTTTTTCCATCTTAGACAGGTAAAATCAATCAGGAGATGTCTTCCTCTGATGGAGCAAAATCACTCATAAATTCCTTCGTTGTTTCACGTATGGACTATTGTAATAGTGCATATGCTGGCCTCCCTCAAAAACAATTCAATAGAATCCAGTCCGTCTTCAATGCTGCGGCGAGAATGATATTTGGTGAATCTAAATATTGTCATCTAACCCCACTTCTAAGGGATCAGCTTCATTGGCTTCGATGCCCTGAAAGAATAGAGTTCAAGATCTGCTTACTGACCTTCAAAGCATTGCAGGGAATGGCGCCAGCCTATATATCTGAACTATGCATCCGACAGAACTTAAGTGATAGACAGCATACTCTGAGATCAGCAGATCTAGATACTACTAATCGTCTAATTGAACTTTCAAGGTCAAATCGAGCCGTCTACTATGATCGCTCTTTTCGTGTAAATGGCCCTCTCATTTGGAATAAACTTCCCCCAGCTCTTACTAATATCCAGAAATTGACTGAATTTAAACGGGCTTTAAAAACAAACTTATTTAAAAAATCCTACTGTCTATAAATTTTAATTTCTATTTAATATAAAAAATTATTTCCTCAAGCCTCTGGTAGTTGTTTGGTTTCGGTTTCCTCCGTATATATATATTTTAATTTTTTATGTGAAGTCCGTTATTGCTGAACATAACCCGACTCCTGTTTTAAAATGTTACTATTTTTGTAGTAATATTGTGAATGTGTTATTTTTGTATAGCCATATATATGTATACTGTATAATATTTTGTAATTTTTTTTATGAATATGCACCTAAGGAGTACTGTAGGAGTAGTATTAAGAATTAGCAGGAATGTATGTAATATGTTAAGAATGTATAAATAGTATGTAAAAGTAGCACTGTAGGAATACCACTGAATGGAGTTATTTAATCATTTTTAAATTTATTTATAGTAAAGCGCACTTGAAGTGAAACAACACAAAACTGCGCTATATAAATGCTTTGTTATTATTATTATTATTATTATTATTATTGCTATACCTCAATCTATAAAATCCTGTCGGTTCTCTAGAACGCTGTATATTTTCTGTGCAAAATCATCGGGGTTCTCCGGGTGAATTACTCCTTGAATTTTCCTTTGTTCGCTATGTTGTATTAATGAAAATTCGTACCGACAACCATATATAATATTTTCATCTGAAAAGTTTCCATTAAATAATAAAGGAAAATGCGTCATGGTAATTTTTCTCAATCGACGCGGTTACCCAGCAAATATCAGATAACTTGAAAATTAACACTTATAAATTGTAAATATATTTGGTTAGGTAAAATCTGAGCATTGCGGTTTCCGGAGTAAATATGCTCAATTATGTAAATACCTGTGAGTTTGCAAAGATTATGTACATGTGTAGTTAATTAACAATCTTTACTTAGTACCTAGGTTTACTTACTCTTGCAACACAGAGCGTAGGGCGCTATTGTTATTATTATGAAATTACTTATCCCCCGCATCACTACGATCTCGTCCCTTATAAAGTTTCCTCCGAAATAACTAAAAAGTAGTATTTCCCAGGTTTGATTTTTTTATAACGGGCGGGATTATAGCCCTCGTGACGTCATAGCTAAAAGTATTTTAAACCCGATTTAAATGAATCTTTGCTTACCCACTAGTTGAATCTTTTAAGAGGAACGGCTGCGCTGCCTGTTTCATACATAACTTAATTTTGGATTTGAGGCCAAAATTCCCACCCAAACCGAATGATATATTTTTTTAATTAAAGGTTTAGAAAATATCTAGTACGTATGGGAAGTATTTTATTTATTTTTGTTTTAAATTATGAAGTAGAGGCCATGAAAAAAAATCATAATTTTACAAGCAACTTGTAAAATTATTTGTATTTTTTTAAATTATCGTATTTGCTATGTAAATATGATTCCGTAAATAAAAATATGAAAACCAAACATTTAAAAAAAAAAACATTTTTCGGGTGGATATTTTAAATTATGTACGGCAAATTTGTGTTCCAACGTAAATTGTTCGTTTTTAATTTAATGTTAAGTCCACCATGATTCTTATTTTAATATTTAAAATATGTATATATTATTTTATATTTCGTTGTATATAGAAGACGGTTTAAAACTTCTTTTTTTTACATCACCGTTAGCCCCCAAATAATCGTTAAAGTTGCCTCTAAAATCGCGAAAAATCCATTCCTTTAATGGGCCTATATGTCATAATATAAAACAAAAATAAATAAATTACTTCTAATCCGTACTATATATTTACTATACTTGATGAAAAAAGGATCATTAGGTTTAGTCGAGTATTTTGGCCTCAAATCCAAAAATAAGTTTTATATGAAACAGGCCGCGCAACCGTTCCTTTTAAGGAAAACCTTCTGGAAATACCCGTACTTGATTAATTTCTTGGAAATATTTTAAGCCTAATGTGTTAAAAGAACCGATGGCTCTTGGAATTGCCTCAGTGAAGTGTATCTCCCGTTCGCTTGCACCCGTTTATTCGTACAAGGTAAGCAGAAGTAGGAGAAGTCGCGACTCAACACGACGGTGGCAGAAAGAGCGCAAGTTGTATAGGCCTAGTATTTCAGTTGCTTTTCAAGTTCGCTAACAGAGATATTTACGTTTTTTTTTAGTATTGGTATCACCCGAATTTTCTTGTCAGGATTTCTAGCATCTTGACGAACATAAATATCTCTGATAGTGAGCTTAAAAAGCAACTGAAATACCAGGCCATAATCAGTGAAGTGCATTTCCTATTCACTTGCATCCATTTACTCATACGAGAAGATACATGACGATAGCTGAAATAGCGCAAGTTGTATAAATGCCTCAGTAAAGTGCATCTCCTGTTTGGTTTCACCCATTTACTCATATACAGGGTAAGCAGAAGTAGAAGTCGCGACACGCAGCTCGTAATACGACGGTAGCAAAAATAGCGCAAGTTGTATAAATGGTTCCGTGCATTGTTGGTTCTGGGTTAAGGTAGAACCTTCGCATATATACATATAAAAAAAAGCTTTACGATACGACCGCGAATCTTGATAAAACTTTATCTAAAGGAAATATTTGTCTTCTTCGGTCAACATCTTTGTTTTAAAATCTACATTGCTCTTAGTTGGCGATGGGATCTCTGTTTAATCAGATCCTCAGTCTTTCGGTTCCATGATTGGAGATATACCCCGGATCTTAGTAGCTCGCGAGCTGCCTCTAGCAGCAGTAGGAAGCGAGGAGTGCAGCCGATTGGCAGTCATTCCGGCTAAAGGGGATTCGCACACTTTACAAGATGTTCAAACACGCCTCCTTTTCCAAAACCGTCCAGAGCCTGGTAAATAAACTAAAACAATTGTAATGTAATATTATCCCACCCATTGTGTTACTTTATTCTTGCGTGCTATGGAACAATCCAACAAAGCTTCCCTGTGGTCTGAGTTTCTCGATTAATCTATTTTTCATTTGTTTATGAAGAAAAAAAATAAATTATTATTTTATTTATACGTGTTAAAAATATATTTAAACCTTTTCTGTGACGTTCTTCGGTGCGCATCTTTTAATTATTACCACAGGTAACTAACTGTCTTAATATCGATAACTAAATGCGGAGTAGAATAGTAGTAGAATGTTCGGTTTTGTAATATCACTTTATATATCACAATATCACAACACGATAACCCTTAGGTAGCAACATTATCCTGATAATGTTAAATCTTTTTTATCATTACCCGTCTCACTACACAATGTCCGTTCTAAGTAAATGTAAATAATACTTATTATATATCTTTTTTTTTCATAAAAATCAATCACTTTGTGGTTTGACATTGTATTAAGTAAATGAAACACGTTGTTATAAACCGCGAATATATTTTATTTTCACTAACCGGTTTCGCTTAACTCAAGCTACATCGGGGTAAATATAATAACTTATTATATTATTGTTATTATATTTACCCTGATGAAGCTTGAGTTAAGTGAAACCGGTTGGTGAAAATTAAATATATTCGTGATTTATAACAACGTGTTTCGTTTACTTAATAATAATAATAATAATAATTGGATGATTTGTATAGCGCCGTTTTTTGTGAAAAATCACCTCAATAATATTATATATCTACTTATTTCCACAAAATAAGAGGTAGGTTTCTTTGTGGGGTGTCAAAACCAGTATTTCGTGATTGTGTACCTATATATACTATATATGAAATTTAAAAAATATGTATTTTGTCTATGTCAATAACCTGAATAATTCATTTTTCTGCCAACTTAATACAACGGCGTGGTATTATGGGCGTAATTTAATGTAATATTTACGATTTCCTTTCGTGGAATTAAAAACCAGTATTTTTTAAAGAATATAAACAATAAATTTTATGATTACCTTTTACTTTGCGACATCTTGTGTTACAATCAGTGGCGGCGTATAACCTTTTCACTCTGAAGGCAAAAAACGCAATGATCTTGTTAACGTTTTTATTTTTTTATTTGTTTAGGCTATATTTTGTATGAAGGTTTGAGAAATCTGGTGTGGCACTCAAATTTTTATTTTTTGTTGTCTCTTAGAATATACATATATATATATATGTGTGTGTATTCTTTTAATTTCTTCTGCCCTCAATAATGTCACCGGTCGCCACTGGTCACGATGAGTTTCAGACATTGACCTAACGTCGTAAGAGTTTTCCTTCGCACCGATAACAACTTTCAACGTGCAGTTACGTCCGCCTTGGCATAATATTGGTACACGACATGTTTTGCATTTCAATGGAATAAAGCTTTGATTAATATGGTAAAAGCCTTTGAATAATTCCTTGATTGCACAAGTTCTCTTGGCGCAGGAGGGATGTTCGATATCTCCATAGATTTCTTAACCCCTCGCACCGTACGTATATTTGAAAATACATAATTTTGCATATTTTTTTTCTTTTATCTGGAGCGAATTAAAAATTGACGGTTTTTTCGTTGGATTCTAGTTATTTTTTCAGGAGATAGCCATGTTTATATGTTGAAAGGTGACGTTTGTGTTTAATCGCGATTTTCGCACCCTTTAAATATATATGTATTTTAGTTTATGTAAGATTTTAAGGTATATTTTATAGTTAAAAAAATTTTTTGGAATAAAATGTCATTTTGAGTGATACGCACCTTTAGCGGCCTAATGTTCTTTTAAATAAACGCAGTTATAATACCTTCTAAAGTACTGAAAAAAAAATTACACCAAAATTTAAAAATAATAATATTAATTGGATTACTTCTATAGGGCCGTTTTCGTTAGAAAATCACCTCAAGGTGCAAAAGGTATTATCAAGCATCAAATATTTTTTCTTATCGTTGCCAGTCTGAAAGGGTTAAAATTCAGTATAAAAATTACGCCATTTGAGAAAAACTTACCTGTTGTGTCATTTATTTGTAGAATTAATGATTTAATAGTTGTTGATATTTTACTTACTATATGTGTGTAGTTGTTAGGCATTCGCCTTGGTAACATTTTTTTTTAAATATTTTTCGTTTCGAAACAGTAAAGCTGTTTTCGTGCCGATAAATGTTTTTGAATCCACATAAATATTGTCTGGACTGACTCTCAAATGCATAATTTTTTCGAATTGTAAATCAACGTGGTCCTCTTCTTTATTTGTTGAATATTTATCTAAGCCTTTAAATTATGTTAATAGCTATAATATATCGTTGGTTTTTCTCTAGACCCGTTGTTAGTCTGGTCTAGATATATTGCAAATAAAATTGACAATTTTGCCGAGTGACGATATTTAATTAGCTACGATACGTAGACCTTCAGAGAACTCTCACGCTTTCACCGATTCAAACTGAGTGATCGTTCGGTTAAGTAATTTGTTACTATAAGGTTTAGCCAGGTTTCTCAATTTATTTTTCTTTTTTTTTTTAGATTTTTTAGGAAGATATTTTACTAATTGAAATTATGTAACCATTTTGTGTTGTGAATATATGTATTATGTTTTATTTTAAATTCTGAGACGAATTAAATTTTTTATTTTTTTATTGTTCTTTTTTAATTCAGTTATGATTTTGACCCCGCTGTCAGTGCGGCCAAATCTATAAAAAATACGATGTAAGTGTAAAACGAGATAACGTCCCTTTTAAACTCCACACTGTGGAGTACCCCAGTGAGGTGAAAATAGTACAAAGTACAAAGGGTGTAGGTCAACGCTTAGCGGATGTTCATTCATTCAGGAGGGCTAACTTTAACGCTACATTCTGATTAAAAAAGCACCGGTAGCATATTTTTAGTCAACGACAACCTCTTAAAAGTGTTGCCATTTTGCTACGACGTTGTAGTTGTTTTGACTATAAATATACGCCGGGTGCTTTTTGCTCCTATTCTGAAAAGGTCAAAAGCGTAGTCCAGACTCCGAGAAGCGTTCGACGCATCGGCTGAACAAGTGCAAACAAATATCAAGCAAAAATAATAATTTAAATAAAACACGTTTCGTTTTAACACACTTTATTAAAATGGTGGTAAAACAAAATATTATGCCTGTGACCACAAAGTTTATCAAGCAATAGTTGAACATTGATGGACAGGCCTGAATATATTATTGTAGTCACATGATTTAATACGCTTTATTTTGCCCTTTTGACGGCATAATTTATTAAGTTACTAGTTGAGAATGCGCGTTGTGTGGACTGTCTGGACGAAGCTTATTTTAGTGTACCCCTCCCTACTGATGATTAAATTTATGCTCAACCGCGTTGGTCACGCCGAATTTTAAACTTTGCGGTAGGTCTATTTCTATTTGATAAGTCTACATCGGGCTTTATTGTAAAAATTGTATCCATTAGTATTAAGGCCTTGTTTTAACGCCAAGCCTCTGAGATGTAATTTCTAAGAACCTGTATGGTAGAATAATAAGCATAAGGAAGAAGTAAAACACGTGCGTCATTTAGGTTCATAAATATTTATAGATTATGTTTTAGAAATTTTATTTGTACGTAGTTGATTATTGCGTATTATCCGCTTACTGGTTTTAGTTGTACAACAAACAACACCTGTTTTATTCCGTTTGTTTAATTCACCTTATCGTCGCTCTAGGATTTGCATTGTATTTTTCTGTAATGTTAATATGCTATGCATTCCTTATCACCTTGGTCTCGGGCGTGTGTCGTAGAATATGGTATATTCATTTACCTATTTAATATGCTGCCCGCGCAAGATCTAAAACCAGAATTTATCTTTAGCCTTGATACGGTATTAATTAGCCGACCCGCACATTAGCAATAATTATAAAATCACACGGCTAAACATAACATTTTCGGTGTCGCACGAATTAATTGTCACCGCATTAGCAACAAAAAAAATCCCGAATCAGTCACTTGAGAAATATATATATACATGTCGCAGAGACCTCTTATGCGTAAGTACTGGTAAAATTCAAATCAAATCATAAAAGGTTAATCTCCTACGTGACGATATAACTTTATCAAACGATTCAGGATTCGCAAAAATGCAGTCAGGTTTTATATAAGAAAGTCGTCACAATATTATAAATATTATACTTGTATAACATATGACTTTTTGATGTCTTCATAAATAAAATTAAAATACAAAATTATATTTAAAGCAAGAAAAATATTTGAACCTCTTTTTTTGATGGGTAAATAAACATTGTTATTTTAACTAAATAATCCATAAACTTTATTGCGTACACCGCACATCTTGTAAACACATTAATTATAGATATTTACACACCTATTATGTCTATATGATATACTATGTATGGTGGTTTTATGTAAATATTTTGTTTGTGTTTATAATAGATAAATAAAAAACACGCGTCATAACAACAGTGGAAGATACTCTCAGTAGCCAGTACCGGCTAAGTTGAGAAACCTATATTCTGAGAAGAAACACCGCTAGTATACACGAGAAAAAGATAATAAAATTAAGATTTATTGGCTTTTAGATACTATGTTTAGGAGAATAGAAGCCAGACCCGGATGAATAGCCAGGTATTTTCCCGTTTCATTACCCTTTTTTCACCCCAACCCCATTTCAATTCGTCACCATTCGGAATCGAAACGTCGGTTAAAATGGCATTGGCCGTGTTCATAACATACCCCATCTGAGGATGCCATAGTCCCACTGACTGCGAGCAACTGGGACTCTTGTGTTCACATAAAAAAACCGCCTCAAAACATTCCACAAGCTGTATAGAATCCGAGCAATGTGACTCTTGTGTTTTGTTACGTAGATTTAAAATAGATTAATGACATTTAGCGAACGTAGAATTGAAATAACAGATGACTAATATACGACAACCTTCGTGTGTCTGGCGTTTTGTTTTGAATTCCCTGTTTTTTATGGTATAAGGCGGGACAGGTGTCTTTGCATCGTCATAAATTAATTTCGGAAATTTTGTAGCCATGGTCTACGTCACTCGTCGTCGATTATGGACGGAAATTTCGCACGTGCTTGTTCTAGGACGGTGCGTCGTACCTACCTGCGTTACGTACCAATTTTGTAACGTGGGTATTGACAAGCGGCGAGACGGTGTTCGCCCATACGTATTGCCTACAACCGATCTCGCCGAGTCTTTTTGCGAGGAACAGCGAACCAATCGCATCTTCCACACAATCGAGCTCGGGACACCTCGTGTAGTCTCACCAAAAATGTAGACAATACATTGCGTGTTGGAATGACAATTTTTATTAACGATATTCACGTAGCGGTATCAATTTTCCTTGCGATAGCTTTAATTCTACTTTTGTAAGTTCCACCAAACTGAAACACACTGAACATCACAACACACACCGACAAAATTCATCATCATTTAGTAAAAGTGCGATAATAAGAAACGTGCCTATTATTGTATTTGAAAACCTTAATTCTTCATGTAATTTCAATAATGTGTAGCGATATTATGAATAATTTACCATTCATTGTATACGTACACTCCACAGACCCCCGATGGATTATTTGCCTAAGGTTTCGCCTATAAAATAATGTAAACTGCCCGAATACCATATAACCAAATCATTATTTTATTTAATTATCTTTGAGACACAAACGGGACATTTATGAACCATGGTTGTATTATAAAAATACTTAAAAATCAATATAATTATTTAATCATTGTAGAAAATAATATGAACATAACCTAAATGAAACATGAAAACGAAAAAAAAACGACAGAAAATAAAAAGATTTCAGTCGCATCTGGGACACGAACCCAGGATCTCTTCCTATTCGGGGCAACCGCTTAACCAACTTAGCTAATGAGACCAGTTCAATTTATGTCATCTTCATCGATATCATATCTCAAATCAAGATTTGTCAATATTATTCTCCATTTTTTATCCCAATTATTGGCAGCTATCTTTATAATGTCCCAAATGCGACTGACATATTTTTTTTATTTTCTGACGTTTTTTTTCCGTTTTCATGTTTTATTTAGGTTATGTTAATATTATTTTCTACAATGATTAAAAATTCCATATAATTATCCCTAGACTAATGCGTCTTCAACATTCTTATTAAATTAGACACAGAATAAACACATAAATATGATCAAATTAATAAGAAATATTTTGTGTAAACCACTATTCAAAATATTATTCTTATTCATTTAGTGTAGTGAGCAAGATTAAGAAAGGGACGCTTAGATGGTTTGGGCATGTAGAGCGAATGAATGAAGAAAGGAGTGCAAGGAGAATATATGACGCGAATGTGAATGGAAGAAGAAGCCGGGGACGTCCAAGGAAGACGTGGCACGATCAAGTGAATCAAATACTTGAGTCGGGCCATGTCAGAAGTCGGAATAACAGAAGAGAATGTATGAGACGTTGAATGAAAGTGAATGAAGCAAAAAGTGTATGCCAAAATCGAGTTGTTTGGCGGTCCGTCCTCTCTGCCTACCCCTGCGGGGAAACGGCGTGATGGTTAGTTAGTTAGTTAGTTAGTCATTTGATTAAAATGACACCACAAAGTAGTTTTGCATATATTGAAGAAGACATTATATAAAATGAACTATTCAGCAATTAGAGTTAATCTCACATAAATTATTATGAAAAATTTAGAAAGCTCGCATCCAATATCTGCAAACATCCTCGAATCTTTTGACTTGGTAATCCTCACATTTCACCATAGAATGTGGGACAGCCAGTATGTAGTAAATCATATTATCGTGAGTCATTAAATGCGATAATTGAATAATTGTGTTGATTTCGTCGTGCTGAGATGCACATTGAATCAATTAGTATGATTAAATATCAATAAACCATATGCCATTGAACTGATTGAACCCAGTATTGTTGATAAGTTCTGTTTCAACATGTGCATGAAAATATACGATTTCTGTACTTAAATGGCATTATTTTATTGTTAAAGCAAACTAAGCACTAATTTAAAAAATATATATATTTTAACAAAAAACTAATTTAATAGGAATAGGTAATGTTATTGTTATTATTAAGTTTTGCTAGTTTTTTTGTTGTTACTTTTGGCTTACTATTGCTGTGAAAATTCTTTACGATTTATTGACGTACGATACTCAATAGGTATACCTATATAGTTTTTGAAGATTTAAGATTAGTATGTTTGTTGTGAATATACACATACATATTTGTATTAATAACTTAATTTGACTTTAAAAACACATTTTTTCGAACGCAGTTCGGCAGTATGACTAAATAAAGAAAGCTAGATAATTATCTGCTGTTTCCGGAAATAGTTGCCTTAAATTTTAAATTAAGCAACATGCTGCTTTTGTTGGTTTATTTTATAATATTTTGTGTTTACTTGTTTCGTTAACAAGACTAAGCTTTTAAATAATGCAGAAAAAAAAGTTGTACAACTTTAGAAAATGCACCTGGTATAATTTATTTTACGCCTTTTTGTGAAAATCACCTCATGGGCGCCTTATAAAATTATCTAGATTTAATAACCAATTTGTTCGTAATCCTTTTTTTATTTCATTTATAGAGTACCAGCTGAACTACCCGGCGATGCTCGGGGTCATTTACTGTTTGGAATAAAATTTTGATGATGTATTAACCCTACTTCTACCCAGTAATTTTCCTCTTATTTCGAAGGCAAAAATTTCTTTAAGAAAACATTCTGCTTTAAGGGGTGGGAAAGGGGGATGGGGGTGATATATCATGTAGACCGTGACCTTCCTCTTGTTTCCATGGTCAAGTTTGAAAAATTTCATCAAATCTGGAATAAAACTGTAGATTTGTATACAAAACAAACACACACGGCCCGCCTGGGACATTCCTCTTTATATAATAGAAGAGGATATTACATTGGTTTGCACTATTTTTCTTTGATTTGTTAAATAAATATATTCCAGGCCTGACGATTGATAAAAGGGTTATTCATTTGGTGTAAACAGTGGCGTGCATTGCTTTATGACCAAAGTAGGTCGTGTATGGTATTTCAAGTTGGAGCATAAATTACACATTTGAAAATGACCATTTTGTTATCATCTTCCGCTGATTGTTGTGGTCAACTGAATAAATGAGTGTCCTACTAGTTCTTTACCAAATTCATGAAAAAAAGATGTTTTATATATTTGAATATTTGTCTTTTTTATTTCCATTTATGGTAGGTGCGTGTTTCTTATGGTATGCACAGCTTTCCGCCTTTACGAACTGTATGACACTGGGTGTAGGTATTTATAGTTACTACCTGACTTCGCTCGAATTTAAATACTCTTTTTTTCTTGTTGAATAATTGAAAAATTGTTATTTATAATTTCGGAGCTCTATCTCACGATTCGAATAACGTTATGGACTGAAAATTCCTGACAGAAAAAGTTGTTTAAATTTTATGATACAGCAGAGTTTTTTTTGCTGCTTCACTCTTCAGTGTTTCCAAAAATCATATTTCCTGTTTTTTTTAAATGACGCACTTTATAGGTTCGAACAGAGCTCTCAGCAGCAGTATCATAGCTAGCCTATTAGATCATATTCTCTCACGGGGTCAGATTACCAGTATCCAATTTGATGGCAATGGATGTCTCAATGAAAACGATATTCCGGAAACAGCACTCCAACACTCCATGCTCCGAACCTTCAATGTTTGTTTCCTCAATTATTTTTTCAAGCAGCTACTAAAAATTAATTTAATTATGCCTGTGCGCGAATTGACTTCTATTTTTAAGTTCAAAGGGCTTTGAGGTGTCGAACCGAGTGAGATCTTTTTTATTCTAATTTTGACATAGTTGGGCTCTCTGGTCGGGAGCCCTAAAATATCTGAAAAAAACCATTGACTCTGCAGAAACGAGCTGTCCATTTGATAGATTCTTAACAAACGGATTGCAATCTTTGGAGCACAGACGTCAGGTGGGAATGCTGTCCTTGTTCTACCGGTATTTCAATGGAAGATGCTCTGAGGAACTAGCATCATTGATCCCTTCGGTACTGGTGCGCATTCGAAAAACACGCCAAAAGCACGCCCAACCTTTGTACACCGTTGACATTTGTCTCATGAGAACGGGTCGCTTCTACGAATCGTTCTTGGGTTCAACAGCTCGGCTGTGGAATTATTTGTCTGCCTCTGTATTTCCTCCCTCCTATGACATTCCTATCTTCAAGACCCAGGTTCACTTCTTCCTATCCTCTAAAATATCCTCCACACAGCATCTCCAAAGATGACATTGGCCTTGAGAGAAATTATTCAGGGCCTCAGGGCTCTCAGGGCCTCCTTTGTGGAGTCACTGTAAAAAAAGCATAATACTTACCTAATATAGGTATAGGTAATGCACACATTGCAAAGTTTCATGACTAATGAGTGTTTAAATGTAAACATTTTGAATCCTGCTAAGGCTAGTTATCCACATCACTCTAATTCACATGAGAACGACATTCATCAAACGTGACTTGCGTCACGGTCGAAAAAGCAATGAAAGTTTTTTTTCTCTAACAGTTCACTCCATTCAGAAACTTCCTCAGTGCGTTTATGACTAATTGTAACTACATCTAGGTGGCTACCCAGCTTCTTCGCGTGAATCTCACGACTTTGCAATTTAACACAGTATAAACTATCATTTTTCATTTCGTATAAATTTTCTTGTCAAGTTGGGATCTCGAACAAACCATAAATATATTATGTCGTTATGTGTATGTAACAAGAAAATAAATATATTATGTCGTTATTTGTATGTAACAAGAATATATAGATATATATATATATATCTATATTATGTCGTTATGTGTATGTAACAAGAAAAAAAATATATATATATATTATGTCGTTATGTGTATGTAACAAGAAAAAATATATATATATATATTATGTCGTTATGTGTATGTAACCAGAAAATATATATATATATATATATATATTATGTCGTTATGTGTATGTAACAAGAAAATAAATATATTATGTCGTTATGTGTGTGTAACAAGAAAATAAATATATTATGTCGTTATGTGTATGTAACAAGAAAATAAATATATTTATTTTTTGTTCATACTGTACTGTTGACGGATGGCATACTACTGCAGTAGTAACAGGATTTGATAAATAAAAATAAAAATTATCAGTTTATTGTAATAACTCATTAAAGTTTATTAACTGATTTAGCTTTAATAAGTTTTTACAATAAATTGAATATTCATTCTAGACTTACGGACAAGTAAATAGATGTCCCATATAAATAAAAATCGGATAGGTATATCCGAGACCCTATCTACATTACAAATATATTCGGACAAAATTTTGCAATTGCACAAAAAGGTAACAGCCAAAAATATGGGATTTAATTAGAGATAATATTAATAATTCTTATATTGAAATATGAGACATAAAAAATTACGGAAAATAATCAGGTCTCTAGCTCATTTGGAAAGTGTTGTCCCGGTAAGACAGAGGATCTGAGTTCGAATCCCAGTTGCGACGGTTGGCTTTTTTTTTATTTACTGTGTCTTTTAGTATTTTCATTGAAATTTGTTAATATTGTCTTCTTCAATTAGATTTTATTTCTCTTTTTGTGTTTTCATTAATTGTTTTACTACCCCCTGAAAAAAACACGTTTCTGTCCGAAAACGTAAAATTATTCATCTTTTAGAGTTGTTTTTAATATTTGCCTTCTATATATATATATTATTTATTCAGTAGATTTAAAGAGAGATGAAATAGAAAATATATTAACACCAAATACAGACTAACACCGAAACCACGCAACTGCACTTAAAACACCTCACCTTACAATTATTTTATTTTTTTCATCAAGCACATCAATTTAATATAATTTAATTTCGTATTTCGTAAATGAAATCCTCAGCACGGGAAATCCCAGTGAAGATATCATAATTTGTATTTTTTTATAAAAAAAAGAAGGTAATAAAATATTATTATTATTATTATTCTTAAAGTCCTACTTGATTCTAAATATGAAAATATCCTAGTGAGATAAAACTCTTTACACTATCAAAGAAATAAATCATGAAGTTTCACGAGTCGTTTTCAATTTATCAAAATGTATAATCAGAATTCTGAAATCAAATATTTACCATAGACTATAATCGTTTAACCCTTCCTTGCCGGTGGTGTCAACTGATTAGAGAAATCTTCAATATCTCTGTATATATATTAAATACATAGTTCATATTTTAGGTAGTCCTCGGCAATACAGTTGTGTATTGGATAAAATAATTAAAATATGCAAGTATTTATCGAACGCAATAGAAAAAATGCTTTATCGAAAAATCGGGAAAAAAATTGTTAATATTTATTTATGACTGCGTGTGTTGACTTTCCGAGTGGTGCGGTAGTGGGCGTGGGAGGCACTGGGCTTCGCTCACCGTGCCACGATGCGCGGTTGTCAGTACTAGCTGGCAGTCTGCCGGTTGTAATTAACTTATCATGCGTTTTATGCGTGGCCGATGTTATTTCCTCGTTTTCAGCACTTATACACATTATTTTACTTATATAGATAGGTACATACTCGTACGTATTCTTTTTTATTGTTTCTTTACTAGTTAACATTTATTATTTACAATTCAGTTTTTATTCACCTTACAAATTACAAAATTTTAAATGTGTACCCTGGACACTGAGTGTACAGCACCGGAGCTCAAGGGATTTTATAGTACCGTAAGAAAAGGGTTAATGCGAAGTTTGAAATTTTGAAGTTTCATTTTGACATGTGACTGATACTAACTCATGCACTGGCGGCACAATAAATTAATAATTCATTTTATTTTGCAGTATTTGGGTTAAATTCAACCTTACCAAAAGTTTTTCCAGACTGACCGATCATTTTGTCATCTATTTTCCTCAGAAGCTGTATGTAGATATAATAAAGCTGGAACAGAATATTTTTCGACAGCTCTGAATAATTTCAATTCTGGGTTGGCGGTTGGCTCGAGAACCAGATGAGAAAAAGGTGATAGGAAGGACTGAAAGAAACACGAGGATGCCACGGAAATTGAATAGGCCTACCTTGGTTTGTGGATATCCTCTAGAACTTGATTCACCTCACTAAAACTTCACTGCAATCCAGAATTGGCCAGTGGTTCGTATCGCGGCGTTGAACACTTTTTATTCCTGTGCGTAAAGCGGTTTGAAATTTGAACTGATTTCGGCACTATTTTCTTCCAGTGACAAAAGGAATCGGATCGGGGGGGAGATGTGGGTAGATAATAATTATGCATTAAAGATGCGAAAACAGAATATGTATTGTAGATAAATGGTGAATAATCTCGTTTCACGAATAACTTCGTTTGACGGTATTTTAGATCCCAGTCTTCTCGATCGTGTTTCCATCATCTGTATTTCGCTCATATTATATTGACTACAACTTCTCAGAGGGTATAGATTGACATTGCGAAGATTCTGACCTTTATAGCTTTATGTGTTATGTTGTGAGGTTGTAAGGCTCTGGAGTAGAGCCTGGCCTTGGAGGCTGCATATGAGAATGCAGCCTTTCATTGCAATTTACATTCAGTCATGTGCATGTATTTAATTTTCCGCCATCGTGTGTATAATAATCTACACTATAAGTATTTTCGTAATATTGAGTGCGCTCCGTCTTGGAACGTATGGAAGGTATGCACGGTCAATGTGTAGCACCGGCGCCAGTTATCGACTATTATATTTGCCCTAAAAAATAATATATTTTAATGGAAAGCACAATGAATACATTATTGATAAACAAAAGTTCCTTTAAAAGTAAGATCATTGATCACCTACAATAATCCTGTCAGCTTCTAAATTCTTTATATCTTTAAATTAGAATACTTTTGAATTTTTTTATTTATTTAATTGTAATCTATTAATCTATTTGTCATCTAAATATGCTAGTTGAATAACACCACTCCTGTAAATTGCCCATCTCAATACAGGCGTTTCACACCTAGTGAGATGGGCAATACGTCAGCCGATTACGAATATTCACATATAAATATATATATGTAATAAATAAATGTTTTTCTTACATGTGACAGCGCCTTTCTACGATATCAAATGAATTTATTATAAAATATGTTAAATATTTAATCTATTGTTTATCCACGAGTGTGGCGGAATACTGCAACTAGGTATATTATTAGTTTAAAAATATATATATATATATATATTATTGAAATTGAATGCATTTAAAAAATTTAAATTATAGTAGTGAAGCGGAGTGTACGAATGTTTACATGGTAATGTTGTAGAGTTAGTTAGTCAAGGCCTATATCATCTTTGGGGATGCTATGTGGAGGGTCTTTTAGAGGATAGGAAGGAGTGAACTTGGGCATTGAAAATACCCATGTTGTGGGATGGAGGAAACACAGGCAGGCAGATCATTCCACAGCCAAGCTGTTGAACACAAGAACGAGTCGTAGAAGCGACATTGTTTAGATAATGGAAAAAAAGAGAATATATGGTGAAATGTCAATATATAATATATGTAAGTACTTCGTAGCGTTGAAATTTATCGTATATCATAACGATAAAATCTTATGGGGGTATGTGTGTGGGTATTGTTTTTAAGGCCATCCACCGGCTAAAATTCCAACGAAATCACTCGCTCCTTATGCAGGTGGCGACAAGGTTGAAAGTCCCGCCTAACATCGGCCGCATGTTTCGATTTACAGAAAAAAAACCATCACCAAAATGCTTGTTTTATTCTATTCTGTAAAGCTCAGACATAATTATTGAAATGTTTCACGGTCATATTCTAAAAAACTTAATTTACCACAGTAAACAATAGGACAACATCGGAAAAGGGGTTCGTAAGTAGGAGAGTTTGCGCTTTAAACATTTTTTCAAACCGAAAACACATGATTTTGCATTACTTCCCATTGCATCGCCTTAAAGCACTTTTTTACAAAAAATTCAACTGTATTTGGACAACTAATGTGGAAAATATTTTTTATGGTTATTTTCAGCGTATTCAATTATTTGTTCAATAGAATATGTATTGCGATCTGTTCCTGATTTAGCTCTTTATCTTAAGAGGAACGGCTACGCTGCCTGTTTCATACATAACTTAATTTTTGATCCAAACTGAATGACATATTTTTTAAAATTAAAGGTTTAGTAAATATCCTGTACGGATGAGAAGTATTTTATTTATTTTTGTTTTAAATTATGAAGTACATGCCATGTAAATATGATTACGTAAATAAAAATACAAAAACAAAATATTTATAAAAAAAAACTTTTTTTTCGGGTCGATGTTTCAAATTATGTACGGCAAATTTGTGTTCCAACGTAAATTGGTCGTTTTTAATTTAATTTAAAGTCCACCATAATGCTTATTTTAATATTAAAAAAACTATTATGTATTTAATTATATTTTCAAAGGAGACCGGGTAAAACTTTTTTTTATATCACCTAACGAAGGTGCCTCTAAAATCAATTCCTTTAATGGCCTATATTTCATAATGTAAAACAAAAATAATTAAATTCTAATCCGTACTAGATATTTACTATACTCTTTGATGAAAAAATATATCATTAGGTTTAGTTGAATATTTTGGCCTCAAATCCAAAATTAAGTTTTGTATGAAACAGGCCGCGCAGCCGTTCCTCTTAAGCGAGCCCACCACACGGTCTACTCTTTCAGTGCTCTGGAATGAAATCATATATATTCGTCATTTCAGGCGGAAAGCGTCCGTTATATCATGAATCACTTTGACATTTATCTTCCGAGAGCTATGAAAAGCTCGACTACGTGTATGAAATAATGCGACAGTGAGCAATTCGACTTGAAATAGTTCGTAATTAACATACCCACATAATTATAGTAATATACGGTTTCTCAATGTTTTAACTGAGTGACGCACTGAACATCTTTTTGAATAGGTAAGTGGGAATATTATTCTACAGGTTGCCACTTGATTTTCTAAAATAAAATATAAATTGCTGTATACAAACACGTTTTTGGCCATCGCTTGACAATATCCTGTTGAATTGTTTTGTTTGTGGGGAGTATATAAAAACCCTAAAACATAATTTATTAGTCGTTTTTATACACCTTATTATTGTACGATTGTACGGAATTACCCACTGTTCTAATAAATCTCGACGATCTGTGGTTCCAACCAAATAGTAAATCATGATTTGAGTAAAATATTCTAATTGGTCATCAACTATTATATTAAGTACCGTATTTTAATAGCCAGGGTCATCAGCCAAAGCAATGGTATTATCGCCTTCACCTTCATCGATACAACATCTCAAATGATGGTTGTAATACCTTGTGAATAATGGTGCCAATTAAAATTATCGATGTTCGCTCTGAAAATTATTCAATAAAAAATATATCTTCATAAATACTCGTACATCTTATTCGAATCCCGAACCGACTTATCCCGTGATTTTAATTTTAAAAATTTTCAAGTTTTACAGTTCACGCAATATTTATTTTGCGCAACATGTTCCGCAAATTAAATATTGCGTAAACTGTAAAACTTTACAAATACCAACGAACTATCTTTTTTAATTTCAAAAAAATTGATCATTCCGTTTGGAATATTTAAAAATTACGTTTGGTGACTTAGTTTTAAAAATGAACGAATTACCTGACGATATTTGAAAAACTTCTACTACCATCGGAGTAAGCGGAATATGTTGCTTGTGTCGTGATGGAGGACTTAGCCAGCCGAGGAATTTAACTAACGACGCCTGGGTGGGGCCCAGATTCGATGCCAACTCAGCCACTATGATAGCTAGATGATCTGGCATAATATTAATATTATGCCAGATCACCAGTTAAATGAAATTTACTCCTCTATTTCCCCCTTCCCAGCTTATTCTACCATAGTAAACAAAGAAAAACTTTTTTTCGTATTCTGACAATAATTTTTTCTTTCGTAATATTATAACCTATACAAGCGCTGTAACTGTCTGAGCTAATTAATATGTCAACAGAAAATTCACCCATTCTTTAGTAACTGTTGTTTTAGAATTTATAACTTAATTTCAGAGAAAAATCCAGACAACAATCGACGGATTTTATCCCCAATTTAATACAGCTAAAAGCCATCTTATTATATCTCGTCGTTATCAAATGTGGAGTTGGATTTTCCGTGCGACGACAGAAGAGAATTTCTAGGAACCGGCAAACCAGCAGAAAAAAATTGTTGCCCGCAATATTTTCCATTGAAATTAATTCAAATTTATATAAATCGCAGAAATTGACGAAACATGTGACCTTATCCACTATTCTGACTCGGTCATCTTGTTATCTTCGTTGAATTTTGTTACAATAATTATTATCATGTATGCACATTGTTTTTTTTTATGTGTGTGTGTGTGTTTTTTTTTAAATTTTGTGTTATTTTTATGTGACACATAAATGAGCTCACGGCTGTCACGGCTCCTTGATAAATACATAAATAAGAATGCTGTCATGGTTACACTTGTATTTATGTTTAGTGTTTTTTAAACGCTTTTTAGTCAACTTGTTTAGGCCTACCCCACAATTAATGAGATATGCTGTTCATTGTTTAGGGCTTCAGGGTAAACGAGTTTTTAAGTTTACATTTCCCCTTCTCTTTTTTATTGTGGCACAACAAATGAAAGATGTAGTGTAAAAAGTTAGGAAACGCAATATGCTCAAATTTATTTCATACGAATTTAACCAATACATTATAAGCTGCGGCCAACATCTTGTACTCGTACGTCTATATCTATTTTAGGTAATTCATAAAAAAACTTACTGTAGATGCCTAAGTAAAAACTTGTTTAAAACCCATCCAGTTACACAATTTTTTTTTAACATTATCTCCAGATAGGACGAAGAAAATAATCCCCCCCGGGCCTAAGTCATATTTGAGGATGCTGTGTGGAGGGTCTTTTTGAGGAGAGGAAGGAGTGAGCATGGGTCTTGAAGAGACCCATATTGTAGGAAGAAAGGACTCAGCCGGGCTGTTGAACACACGAACGCGTCGTAGAAATGGGCCGTTTACATGTGACAATGGTCAACTGACAAGAACAGCATTCCCACCTGACGCCTGTGCTCTAAAGATTTGTCATCCGTTTGTTAAGATATGGGAATATATCAAACGGACCGCCCGTTTCTGCAGAGTTAAAGGTTTTTTAAGTTATTTTGGGGCTCCAGACCAGAGGTGGCTACAAAATTCAACAGTGAGGCGCACTTGCGATCTGTACAGGGTTATTAGTTGTGTACTATTAAAGTGTCTGAGGGCCCTATACAGTTCGCCCAGTTTCTGAGAGGCTAACTTTACTCTGGCTTCGATGGAGCCCCCGTGCCTGAGCTGGTCATTTAAAGTTACACCAAGCATATCAGCGGAAGGCATTTTGGGAAGATTCCTTCTATTGAAGGAGACTAGATTGTCATTTTAATCCCCTATGGACGTAATCAGACATGATTTCATCTTTGAAACATTACATTGAACGAGGTTATTCTTACTCGAAGAAGAGACCCTCTCGAGGTAACCGTCCATTCTCTGTTTCAAAGCCCTCCGAGCCGTTGAAGTTTATGCACCCTTTGGAGGCTTGTCAAACAAAAAGCTATCATGGTCTGTACTGTCATCCGCGTAACAAAAGTCCATTGATGTGCAACAAAAACAAAGTAGGAGACAGAACCGATCCCTGTGGGACGCCAGCATTTATTGAATGGAAAAAAGAGGTGATTCCGTCAGTAACCGTCTGCATCGACCTTTCCTTCAAAAAGTCTGCAATACACGTTGACAAGTCCTCGGTGCACAAACCCTTGGAAGTTCAGTGCAACCGTTTGAGTCTCACCGTAACGTTCCAGGCACCGCCCCCAAACATGCGTCACATACGCGAGAAGCTCACCGCACGCGCGGTTCCGCCGGAATCTGTATTGTCGGTTTTTTTAATCCTGAATAGGTTATGAGAGGAAAATAAAATCTGGGAAGGAAAGGGTATGAGGAGTGGGTGGGAAGCTGGGGATAAGTGTGTCCAAGAGTGACGGACGTATGAATCCAACCCACCCACTGCGGTGCAAGGCGATGGTCCGGGAGAGCTCGGCTGGAGAAGGCGTCCAATGCGCCCCAAACGCTGCTGCTGGATCCTATCTGGTCACGAATCAGCACAACAGCAGCGGCGAGGTTTTTACATTCGTTGATGGGTCTGCCCACCCTCAGTCGTGACCACTGCTCTATCGAACGGACCGGACAGCGGTAGCCAGTTGTAAATGATCTCCCTCAACCGGCCTCTCCCAATCCGGCCCGCCACGCAGTGGGTGGGCCGACGCACCCGCCGCCAACCTGGACAAACGTCAACCCATAAACCCGGTTACCCCTGCTAAGTCACCAAACGTAGTCAACCACTTGGAGTGACCTATGGCAGAGGTGTTAGTCAACCAATAAGTGGTTCGCAGGGCGGCGATTCCCATACCCGCCTACCAAATCAAATACATTTTGGTAGTATAGATTTAATACAGTACAGTGAACTACAGAAGGCATAATATCAACAGTTACTAACACCTAGAATGCACTCGGTTATTTTTATTTTAAAGAACTCTCGTTGCGGGTTTTCAGCTTTTTACACCACATCCCTCAAATATGCCATTCCGACCAGTTTTTTCACCTCTGGACTTCTGTTGTGTTACTGAATAATGTCCCGTATATATTCTGGAGTCAAAAACCTCCAGGATTCCCCTATAGCCAGTCAGGAATCAAGGAATGACCTCTCTGGAATGTTCAACTCCCGTGCCAACATTCATCTGAGATACTAAATACTAAATCACCATGGCAAAAAATCCTTCTGTGAACAGAGCATAATAAATTCTGAAAAGTACAGAAGATGGAGAAGTATATTAACATTTTTATCTGATCACTAAACGATATAAGCGCCGGGACAAGTTGACAGTATTTTCCAGAGTCGTCGTGACCATGTTTACAGTATAATTGTAGCACGTGGCATGACGTACAAGAAACTAGTATTGCAGTGTCGCATCTCTTACGCGATGTTTGCAACATTTAACGTATTCAATTAAGGTTATGCAGCGCCGTTCAGATTTTGTTTATAATTAAATATTTTCCCTTATGTACAGAATGTGACACAACACGTTCTACTTTGAATCCATGCGCCACAATTACATGGTTGATTTTACATGCAGAAAAATTGGGTTTGATATTAGGTATATTTGTTTAATAATTATAAAAGGTAGGTAGGTACTGCAATAAATAGCTCAAGTAATTATGACGTTCTCTATTCTTGTGTTTTATATTAAAAATATTTAATGGTCGACCTTGCAAACCTTCGCAAAATCATTAATCTAATCAAACACCTCGGGCAGGTGATATTTATAATTAGAAATAGCCTTAAACGTGCAGTACTTGCATAGATTAATTTGTCACCTTTCGCAATATTTGTAGTTTCGTAATTATTATATATACGAGTATTCAGTTAAGTGGATAGGGGTAGGAATGTGCGATACTGGAGATGGGCGTTTAAAAAGAACCGCTAATGCGATGTTTTTTTCTGCATAACTTTTTCATATCTCATTATTGAAGTGAGTGCACGTCTTTGCATCGCTCCTGCGTGTGTGTGAGTTTTGTTACCTTCATCGCCGGGAAAGTAGTACATACAGTGAGGTTGCAACCTTCTGAAATTCTAAAATAGACGGCCGGCTCTTTACCGTCCTCCAATTAAGTAAACATTTTGTATATTTGTATTCTTCGCACTATTACAGGAGTCGGGTCAAAGCGTTTTTTCTTGAATAAAGGTCGCCGCATGTCTAGCGCTTTCCCCCAGCGAGAATGATTAACTTTGTAATAGTACAGGTCTTACCCAGACTGCGTACTAGCATTTCCACACGATCAAGTTATATTAATACCCCGATAATAATATGGCAAACCGATCACAAAGTCTGATTCTGCCCTTATTTATCGATTGAGCAGTAATTAGTCGGTAGTATTTCCTATCAGCTCTGCCAGCCAATGGTGGGCAGACGAAACTAGGCTCAAACTTCAACAGTAGATAAGTCACCGTTGTCGATAGTTCCCGCGATAAGAATAACGCAAACAGATGCACCAATGTCTTGTCAAGATCACACAGCCACATTTTGGATCTACTTCTATTAAGATAAATATATTATTAATATACTTTGTTGTCATTTCGGAAACAGGTTATAATTATTGTTGAAATAGATTAAGACCACTTTTAAGAGAGTCACTACACACAGAAATGTGTGTTACTCAGTCACATATTATCTGCTGCGCACTTTAGTGACCATAAGGGTGTTATTTTGTTAGACCTACGCATCGTATGTATTATTTTTTGTTTAAATAATAATTTGTTTTGAGTCTCAATTACTTTTTTATTATAATGTACTTAATTCAGTTTCCATAAAATATAAAACAATTTGGTACTTACCGGCGTATTATTTTTAACCACTCTTGATTGTTATTCTTTATTGTTTGTTACAGAGCCAATTATTAATTTTTAATAATTATAACACACAGTCAACAAAATGTTTAGTATTTATAAAAAAAAAAATTGCCTACCGTTGTATACGAACATTACCAACCCTTTTTAGTTATGATGGAAGCCATTGTTAAACGACTTAAGTAACACACAGTCAACAAAATGTTTAGTATTTATAAAAAAAAAAATTGCCTACCGTTTTATACGAACATTACCAACCCTTTTTAGTTATGATGGAAGCCATTGTTAAACGACTTAAGTAAATAAAACACTTGCGTCGAGTAATGTCAAGAGTTCGAAGTGCATGTATGAATGTGAATGAAGCAAGTGTGTCCTGGGTCGGAAATATGTGACTTTCCTTTCTGTCGCTCCTACTAAAAAAATACGTAATTAATTTAATATAATAATAATTGTGCGTTTGAGGTTGCAATTGTGATAATATACTAGCGCCGACTAATAGAATAATAATCTGTTTTTTTTTTTTTAATTAAAAATAATTATTTAATTTTGCCACAGCCGAGAATCGAACTCCGATCTACTGCTCGCAAATCAATTATGCTGACCATTGCAACACCAACTATTGTAAGAACGGTGGCATAAATTCATAATATATACTGAAAATAAGAATTACGTATTTTAAAATTAAAATGTTACTTACATCGAATCCGAAATTATATTGTTAAATTAAATCTTCATCACAGTTTATTTTGTTATGGAATTAATGCGTTGAAATTGACTGTGTTCTACGCAAAAAAAAAACTAATTTCGCAGGAAGTGCAATTTTGTGAAAAGTGTTTTTATTGAAATCTACACAGCCTTCTGAAATTTAAATGTTTTTTTTTTAAATGGTAGAATATACTGGCGCCTGTTTAAGGCAAATAAGGTGTAATTTATTATACATCTATATTGGAGAAGCTTGTGTTTTTAGGGGCTGGCAGAAAGAATCCAACATCTTTTCTAGTGATATTGTAAGACTTAATGTGGAATAATTTAACATTTTCAGTAGTAATGTGCATTTTCCAAGATTCAACTAATACCGTTAGCTTAAAAAAATATTTTTAAAACATTTAATTTTGCTACGTCTGTCCCTTTATGTGTTATGTTTTATAAAGATAAATACATAAAATAAAAACTTCCAAACTTCAGATGCAATGAGGACACAAAACGCCTATGAAATGTTTATATTATACTGAGTACAATTTTAATGAAGTAATTTAGTTGGGCAGATAGTAAATGCGTTATTCCGAGATCAGTGAATATTTCGGGTCGTTCCTCAAAGTGTTTGTTCTTATTTGGAGGACTTCCTGTCTATTTTAGACAGTATATAGGAACAGATAAGACGAATGCGTATACTCGTATTTGCTCTCTTGCGTGTACGAGTACATTGTATACTGTACACTGTGCAGGCGCTTGAGAGTATTCTCGGTCCTGTGAACTGTGTGAACTGCCGATATGCCCCTCACCGATGCTCTCACTCCAATCGATGCTCGGAGGAAGGTAGCATAAATAAAACATATCGTCGAGTTATATCTCCTTTAGTTCTCGAGACGAGATCTTGAACAGACGTTCCGCGCACCGGCTAAAAAATACCACCGTTTTGTATTCAAATTTTAAAACTTTGAAAATTTTATTTTATTTTTGGTGACAGCATGTTGTCCGCGGGAATTGTGGCGGGATCGGTATCCAAAAGGTTAAGTCTGCTGAGGCGGAACAGCTTTACTCTCGTAGGTTGTTGAGATTTAAATAGTAATTTAACCGATGATTGTTTTCTATACTTCACTTGCAGTTGACGGGTTGATAACAATGGTTTTCCGCGCCAAAAACCTGTTCTCTGTCTATTATTAGTTAATTTATTATTTTCCACGTTTAAAGTAACAATCCTTATCTACGGGAAATATATATTGTACATAGTTTTGTTCTTCATATATTATCATTCATCGACGTAAAGGAAAATGTCTCGTTTAGCCATTGCAAAATTAATACTATTGGTATGTTGTTTTTGGTTATTTTGGTCGGGCTTACATTATAATTCTGGTGGGAGTGCTCTTACTAAACCACACTTAAAGCCAAGTGCACTATCATTGTGGAATGCAGTTTATAATAACATGTTTTCTGTGGGAAAACGTGATATTTGTATAAAGTATCGTTGCATGCGACACTTCTGTGTAATTTTTATTGTTAATTTACGAACATAGAAATAATTATTTTCAATAACGCGGTTTTGTGTTTTTTAACCAAATTTTTGTGTATGTATTGAAGTTTTCATCCAAGTGTGCATCGTAAGTTTGTTTCCATACCGATGCTCACTATAATTTGGCCAAGTCGCAGCCCTGTCGTGGTTGGAGTTATTTACGCTTGCACTCAAATTAAATAGTTTCGGGCTCACCAACTTTACTAATAATACTTAATTGGTCTCTTAATTCGGCGTTTGCGGCGTTGACAAACTCTTCGCTTCGGGGGTCTATACATTTCTCTCCTGATTCGATGTGACTTGTGACACAAAAAAATAAGTGCCACTCATTATGTTAATACAGATTTCAAAGATTAGAAAAAATAAATGTTGTAGTGTCCTCTTAATCGTTGTGACGTAACATGTGTTTCTCTTTCTGGACCAACAATTTCGTTTGTTCAAATCGTCCTACGTTGATTTGACGCGCAATTCGTACTTTAAATTATTGTTTTCTTTCGCGTTTCATTGTGACACCAGTGGTTTTTTTCTGGGACAAAGTGATCGTTTTATAATATTAATTCCACCATAACAATTCACGGCACAATTGCATAATTTACAAATAACTATTTGAAGGACCCTGATTTCTTAAAATAATGTCATACGGCATAAAAATATTATGGAGTTTTTACATACATTTTCACCACTTGACAAAATTCTTTAATCTGGTTTTAGCAATATTTTCTTCTAAATTTTCTTCCCATTTCTAAAACGCTATGTTCTAACTAAAGTTATGTTCGTAGTTTTATTTGTAAATTGACTTTTAAGTGAAGGGGTGCTTAGTGCTCAGTGAAGTTTTACTCTTTTAAATTAAATTACATTGAAAACTCTATAAATATTATGTAGGAGTGCAGTTTTTGTGGGTATCCTTTTTTTTCTTTTATACACTAAACCTAAGAAAATTTTCACAGAAAAGATACATTTTTTATGAAACCGATTCAAGGTCCTTGTTACTCGTTAGGCCTGTTAGGTGTAAAAATTGTTTGTTGCTTTTGTACCATTTGTTTTCCTATGTATATATCTGTTTCAGGTTATAGAATTCTTTTGAATTTATGGTAATTACATACACATAAAATAAATGTATTCAGACAAACATTTTCCGAGTGATATTCCCTATCAAAGAAGCACTAGTTCGCCGAAGTTTAATCGAGAAAGACGTAAAGTTCCGTCCTCGCTCCGTACTGAGGGATGAACGCGAGTGAGTTCAATGTCCAACGACTCCGATAGGAAGTACGCCCATGTGCGCAAGCTCATCGCCCACATCCACACCACCAGGAATGTCCCTCGGCCCCCCGGAGCCTCTGTGGAGCCCGGATCCGAAGATTACCATGGCCTCGAGCAGGGCCTCGCCCCGGACTGTATCAGGCCTGCGGACAATTCCCCCGAGGACGATTCCCCGGAAGGGTCGCCAATCATGTTCGGGGAACACCAGCACGATCGGCTATCGGTACTTTGCGAGGAAAATTCACAAAACAGCTCCACATTGGGAAGCACTGTGTCTCTGGCGGATCCCGCCGGCGGCGAGGCGCCCTTGGCCGTGGCCGCCGCTACCAGTTCCCCGCAGAAGTCTAGCCCCGAGACAACCTCGTACTCTTCGCTTCCGGCCACCTACCTCTCGGATCGGCGGAGGTCCAGTCACGACACGACTCAGGGCACTACGCAAGAAGAGGTCGACAGGCTGCACGTCTCCGGCCACAAGAGGAGCAAGAGCAACAGCATCTGCGTGTCGTCAGAGATGGGTCGGCTGGCTGCGGCGCGGCGCAAGGGGGCCTCTTTCCTGCACCTGCATCTGCCGGGGGGCGAGGCGCAGGCGATGCGCGCCGGTCCGCACTCGGCTGGCTCGCATCTGCACATTCCCACCTTCACCATCACGGCGCCCGCCGCCGAGTCCGCCTCGCGCAAGCTCAGCAGCGCCTTCCACGGCCTGGGGAACTTCGCGCTGCGCCGCCACTCCAACACGGTCAGTGGGGGCTGAAACAAGCAAACACTGCCCCTGCGTGTCTTGAAAATATTGTGCCTAACTAAAACATCCCGAAATAACGCCCAAATCTTACAGTTCAGATCTCTCAGATTAGAATACTTTAATTTGAATTGTCTTTTACGATCTGAGTAATTTGAGAAATGAAAGATTTGTTTCGTTGTCCACACCTATGTAGCGATGTTTAATGCTGAGTATGCTACTCACCGGTGTTCGCTTTCGTCAAATGCTCAATTACTTCAAAGTTGTGCACTTGAAGCGTTTTTGCCATTTGATCACATAATACTTTAGAATTGATATCATAACTCTGTAAAGCATGGCTAAATTTTGTTTTGGCGAATATTATTAATAGCATGATATTCCTATTATTAACCGCATCATTTATATTAACGTATTTGACAAAACAATGTTTAAAATTCTATTAATTTCAACAATTGGGTTACTGAATAAACACAGGTGTCTGTCTATAAGAATAATTATTGTTTCCAGATGAAATAATAACTTCCATCAGTTAAATTTAAAATAAATATTCAAATAATCTATTGAATTTAATATTAATATGTTTTAACATCAAAGAAAAACTATTTACTTTGAATTTAATCTTTATTATCGTTTTTTTTAAACGCTTTATCGTTAATAAAATGCATGCTCTGCTAAGCAATATTATTATTCAATTATATTTTCGTTTCGTCGTTAACTTATAACGTTAAAAGTAGGTTTAAAAAAATAATATATATATATATATGTAATAAATTGCACCCTCAGATCATATAGTATGGATGATCTGATTGTACCTCATCGATAAATATGACATGTCGCAACTGTTGTTATTTACGGTATTTATCAATGAATGAATGGACGAACAAAAAGTATTGTACACGACAGCTCTTATATTTCATTGTTCTGTTTATCTCTTGGTGAAATAATAACGTATCAACACTTTTCATCTGCGAGTTCTGTTTTGCAATATATTTTTTATAAGCGTGGGCGGGACTTTCTGGCTCTGCGCTCTTGATTAGTATTCGGAATATATTGGTCGGAATCGTTGGATCTCTGTAGTGTTGAGTGACCTATCGTGGGTTTTGTGTACAGAAAAACTTATCAAAGATGAAAATACCACTCGTAAATATCGGTCATCTGAAAGAAGAGATCCTGTCACTCAATGTATGTTAATCTGGTTTGGCGCGCGTGATATTGTTTACAACAAATAATTATATTATGTAGTTAATTAAAAATAGTCGATATTGTTTTTGTTTTGTTTCTTTCTGTCAACACGTCAGAATTAAAGGCCGAAATGTATGAACGACCCCGTGCATTTTAGAATCATTTCTGTGGCCTATTTACGTGAATTGCACGCGAAAAGTTGATACGCACAGTGGATCAACCCACTTCAATGAGTGTTTGGTTTACTGCTTCACAAATCTATAATGTGTAGGTACCTACCTACTGGTTAATAATTATTTAGATCGTTTTTAATAATGTTTTCTATTTTCGTAGTGTTCATTTTAAACATTTCTAAATTTCTTCTGTATCATTTCTCTTCGTATTACGTATTTAATAATTTCCTCTCGTTTTTTTACCCATGTGTTTGGTTTTAGTGTTTCCTTTTTCTAACAATTTTAACCCTTTTTACAATATATCTTAAATCGCTTTTTTGTAATTTGTACAAAAGACATATTAAAATAATTTAAAATCTACGTATGTAACAAATTAACCATGATTGTAATATGATTTTTTTGGTTAAAAACCTGTTTCCGTTTGTTTTTGAAAAATTATTGTGTAAAGAAGTTATAAATGTTTCTAATCAAAGTCGTATTAAAAATGGAATTCCAACATGAATTATCTGTTTCACAATTAGAAGTAACATTAATTGTGATTCTTTTTGATAATAAAATGATGATACTTCTATACAAATCCAATTAAATTGGTGTCATTAGATTCACGCCTCTAAAATAAATATAACATTGTACACTTGTTTTATCATACAATACTCAATTCAGCGTCACATACTTTACTGCAAACAACACAATAATCCCAAACTTGATTTGAGAGTGCTCCCTTCTATTCTAACAAGATCTGTAACTCACTGTTTAATCTACTAATTTTTTAATTTTTTTATTCCAGAGCCTGCATCGTTCCGAATCGATGGTTTCTCTCTGCTTCCGGACACTTTCCAATTTCATCACCGAAGATAACCTAAATGGCCTTCAATCCTTCCTCGTCAGTAAACAAATACAAATAGATGATCGAGATGAGGTAAGAAACCTTAATAATAATTCATATTTTAAAACTAAGAGTGGAACTTTTTTTTATGTGATTACCATAATCGAGTCCCAATATCCTGATCCGTTGGGAAAATGGCAGAACTTATATTGTGGAATATTATAAATTGGAAGGGAAGGAGAAAAGATAGAGGATATTTGGAGAAGCTGGTAAACAAAAAGAGCAAAATTCATTATGTAGTAAGGTTTAAATTATTCCGTATGATGGTATGAATACCAGGGTGCCGCTGAAAGTATTTCCATTCTAGAATTATTTTATATACCAACTTTTGTGAAATATCACATCAAGTGCGTACTGCATGTTGAATAGTACGTCATGTATTATTAAAATATCCATTGTTTTCGTTCAGAATGGCACGACGGCACTCATGGTGGCGTCCCAGTATGGCCGTCCATCCATGGTGTCGGAACTGCTGGCCCACGGCTCGGATCCCAGCGCCGAGGACAATGATGGATGGACCGCCCTTCTACTAGCCGCAAAGCACGGGCGCACCAACATCTGCTCCGACCTGCTTGATCATGGCGCCAACATTCAACAAAGAGAAATGGTACACTTTTAATTAATTATAAAAACATTGCTTTGTTCGTGTATGAAGTCAATTCCGCTTTATCTGTGGAAATTGAAGGGTTTAACGATAGTGGAGGAGTTTTTAAATTTATTTATCTACTCCATTATTTGAAATAGCCTTTTAAAAGTATATCTATGTCTACAAGTGATTTTGTGTTTTGTTTTACAGGGGGGCTGGACTCCTCTTATGTGGGCTTCATACAAAGGCCATGAAGATGTGGTTAGT
Source organism: Halesus radiatus (assembly GCA_022606495.2). Lineage (NCBI taxonomy): Eukaryota > Metazoa > Arthropoda > Insecta > Trichoptera > Limnephilidae > Halesus > Halesus radiatus. Next base: position 208,070 of record JAHDVE020000925.1, read on the forward strand.
CTACTTTTGGAGAAGGGTGCTGATGTGAATGCTAATGGAAACTATCACATAAGGTAGTATTCTATTAAATATTAACTTTTCTTAAAAATGTCTCATTCAAGTATGTTAGAATTTATTATTTAATATTTTGTTAGAATATTTAGTTTAACCCTTTTTTATAAATGTTTTGTAATTTGCTTACCACCGTCAAAATCACACGAAACAAACGTGGATGGCGGTGAACTAAGCTGGTGCCAAAATGGGTGTAACGTGACCTTTGCCTCCAGCCTTCAAAATCATACTTAGAGCAAGTCTATTAATTCTGACGTCAGTGTAGAGGTTCTATACAAAAGTAATGAACAAAACTTATTGATATTTTATGTTTTCCATATGATGGATATTGAATAGAGTAGGTATTGCAATAGTGAATAACTTTAAAAAAAAATTCTTTGAACATTTTCATTTTTTGTTATCAAGTGTATGGGGTGAGAACTAATGTATCATAAAACATTGGTATTCTTTGACATCCGCCGCTTTGATAACATTGGTATTGTAGTGTTTGGTAAATAATGAAGAAGAATCTCAATGTATAATAAGACATTGTAGTTGTCTTACCTATTCCCCCGACTCGCATTTTGTCATCTCGTATTGTATTGTCACCGCAAAATTGTATTATACATGAAAAGTTCATTTCATTTCAAAACAAGCAAAAATATAACAATACGGTTGACAATAAACTGAAACAAGAAGGATTTTATGCTGTTGTGTTTTTAGTTCATTGTTTCATGCTATGTACTACTGTATGTGGAGAAAAAGCTGATCGCAGCAGCTGACATAGTGAACTAAAATTATTTTCTGTGGTTTCTGTTCTCGCATTTAAAAAATAACTACAGTTGAATATGGTTATAACGATACGGTAATACTAAGATCACTGCTATAAAGAGCAATTACCCAATAATATTTTGATTCAGGCTTATTTTCATACAATTGTTGACGGTTATAACGAGGATGTTTACTGATATACCGTACAAATAATTATCTCAACACAATTTCTAGATACATAGATTTAAATCTGAAAAAAAAAAAAAAACGATTTTTGAAGTAAGTAATAACAGACAGAGGTGACGGCATAGTGCAATTGCAAGCGGGGCAGCCGCTGGTGGGAATTTCCTCAAATTCCGTTGGGGATGGATTAATTTTTTTTGTGACACTATGTAAAATTGTCATATAAAATCTGCAAAAGTCATCCAATAATTGGTCTTTGCAATTTTATTCTCTTTTTCATGTTCTTTTGTATTACTACTTACTCATTGTCAATTTTTTGTTTTAAAAAACAAAAACGTATGAGTACCTACATTCCTACACGGGATAAGTTTATGACAGTGTAGCACAACCTTTTTAGCAGAGGGGCTGCTTTTCCTGTTTATCAAATACGGCCCGCAATCTACAATTGATTTTTTTAAATTTTTTGAGGTGGTAGGAGGTTGAGAGCAATATCTGTGAATTCACATTTCTGGGTTTTTTGATTTTCGTGTGGTGCAAACTGATTCTTCGAATTTTATTCCATTTGGGACATAGGGTATGGATTAACAAAAATTCAATTTTTAAAAATTCTCAGCCAGGGTTTTCAAGAATTACCACAAACATTTTGATTTTTCTCCATGGTCAAATAGGCCTTACGAAATTGACATACGTTTTGTGACAAGTCAAATTTTACAACTGAAACCAATAACAATAGCGCAAGCTAATGATTTATGACAAGTGAGAATTATAACCAAAACAATACACGCAAGAAAGTAATAATAATATGATGGACAATTTAGTGATATTTTTCTTGGAAGCCTCGAACCAGGTGATGAAATTTACAATGTGTTGAGTGTTTGAAGGGGGAAATTGAGAAGCATGAAAGCGAGATCTTCAAATCAATCGTTTATTATAAATTTTGTCAATAAAAGTGTATATTTTTATAAGTAATACTCGTATTTTGAAAATATCATAAATTGGGGAATTTATTGATCGTAGGAGTAGGTGCACACAATATAAAAAGAACTATTTCTCATATAACGAGTAACGGCTATAAAGAGCAGATTTAATCAGTCCCCTGGTGCTCGTTATGACCAAATTTCACTAGTACAAAGTGAGAATTCATGAGTATACTTATCATATGAATGTGATGCCAGACGCATCCACATTAGACTTATCACCTTTTAGCTGTTACGAAGATTTCCCTAAATCCTTCTTTTCATAAGTACATATAATTGATACTCATAATCACCAGTTCTTGCAATACTGGGATCATAATAATATTTACCTGGAATCTAAATCTGAATGTTTTAGGGCGCTCCACCGAGATTTATATCAGCATATTTTAGTAGGTTTTAATGCATGTGAGAAATGTCCAAATATGCAGAATTGTGCGTTAAAAGATAATTCACTTTCATATGCCATTTATGAACATGCATGTAAATAAATGTATTTTCAGTTCTTTAGTATGGGCGGCGGGAAGGGGGCACTCAGCCATAGTGGAGCGTCTGCTATCGGCCGGCGCACGTCCGAACAGTGGAGACAAGTACGGCACCACCGCGTTGGTCTGGGCAGCACGTCGCGGTGACGCCGTTGCCGCCAAAGCTTTACTGGCAGCCGGTGCCACGCCTGACCAGGCTGGCATGTACTCCTGGACCGCCCTGCTGCAGGCCACGCAAGGTAAACTTATTGAGAATTGTGGGTTGAAGTAACGTAATTCTAACTAGCAACATATGAATATTTGGCTAATTTGTATAGCGCCATGTGAAATACCAACTTAAGGGCGCTTTACAAAACTAGAAAAAGCTCCTTAATAGATTAAACAAGGTGTAAACTGGTGTTTACATATTTACAGTTGTCGATTGTCATCTGTGAAAATACCAGATTTGTGAGATAAACTTTTGGAAATGATATAAATAAATAATATTGATAATAATTATATTATAGAAACGTAATATTATTTTTGTTTATTTTGCAGGAAACCACATAGAAATAGTACAAATGTTATTAGAGCACAAGCCAAATGTTAACGCTTTAGATAAAGATGGATGTACGGCCCTCGCAATAGCCTGCAAGGAAGGATACTATGAGATATCTGCCGCGCTGCTCAACAGTGGCGCTTATATCAACATTCAGGTAACATATTTCCCAATGCCATATAAGGAATATTATGTACTTAACCCTTTGAACAAATCAACTTGTCATTGAAACTTAGCCAGACCATTTTGACTAAACGTTAAAACAACTCCTATTGTCAGTCAGAATGCTGCACCAGTGTCAGAAAATATGTTTTTTTTTTAGCGCAAAAGGGTTAATGATTGCATATTTTAAAAACATATCGCTTATTATGTTAATTTTCACGACACGAGTTCTGTTGAAGTGCTGATTGATTTTTATTTGATTTCAGGATCGTGGTGGAGATACTTGCCTTATTCACGCTGTTAAGGGAGGACATAGAACTGTAGTGGAAGCTTTACTTAAAAAATACGCCGACGTTGATGTTTTGGGGAAAGATAGAAAGACTGCCGTTTATACTGCTGTAGAAAAGGGACACTTAGCCATTTTAAAATTACTGCTGCAATCCAATCCTGACCTGGAATTATCCACCAAGGTTTGATCTTTTGAAACTATATTTCCACAATTAGTAAATGCTTCTTATCGATTATTGTAATTTAACACTTTGAATGAGGTATGTAGTTCACTTTGGATTATTTGTCAAACCATATTATTTACATAGTGCAGTAACATGTGTAGGGGTCACAGTTAATACCTGCACACATTTCTATTTATATTTGAATGCACTGAATGTCAGTGACTTAACTGTTAGCCACAATGTTCACCATGCTTCGCAAGATCGACGGTGATATTTAACAGCAGGTGATTACAAAGGATCAACAACATCCTCAAAAATAGGTTCTAGATTAGGTGATCGGTTTTATAAAATTTGTATTTAATCACTTACCTTTTCTTTCGCTATAATATTCCCTAATATTGGGGGTGTTATGGTCCCAATAGATCCGTTCTGCTAGGACTGAACTAGACAGTAAATTCAAAATGGATAATTAATTTGTATGAACTTCCTTTCAGGATGGAGATACCCCTCTACTTAGAGCTGTAAGGTCACGAAATGCCGATATGGTTCAAGTTTTACTGGACAAGAAATCTAGAGTTAATGCTGCAGACAAAAAGGGTGACACATGTCTACATATTGCTATGAGAGCTCGCTCCAAGGTACGTTTATCGAGACCTCAAAATTAACCTACAAATATGATGAATTAATATTTTATAATACAAATAATAATATATGCCATAGATTTAGTTTTAATTGTAACAGTTTGAAGATGCCCGTGATAGGGTGAAACCGGTCCAGCCGAAAATAAACAAGTGGAAGATAGTTACAAAGATTTTTTAATCAAAAAATTCATATTAAAATGGAATTCCACCATGAATTGACAGTTTCTAAATTATAAATAACAAATAATAATGTTTTTATGCTTCTTTCAGGCTATTGTGGAAATCCTCCTAAGGAATCCAAAGCACAGCCAGTTACTGTATCGGCCTAATAGATCTCAAGAAACCCCGTATAATATAGATATGAATTATCCAAAGACTATTTTAGGACAAATATTTGGTGCACGTAAGTCATTTGATCGGATCATTACAGTCAAATATATCACTGTATTCATTAATATAGAAAAAATATAACTTTAATTGTTTTCCTTATTGAATTTTCAGGCAGACTGAATACAAACGAAGACAATGAAAGCTTATTAGGATATGAATTGTATAGTAGTGCTCTTGCCGATATGCTGTCGGAACCAAGTCTTTCCATGCCCATTACTGTGGGCCTTTATGCTCGATGGGGCTCCGGGAAATCATTTCTGCTCAATAAACTAAGAGGTAACTTTGATCCTAATGTTCTTGTGACTAACTAACTAACTAACTAACCATCACGCCGTTACCCCGCAGGGGTAGGCAGAGAGGACGGACCGCCAAACAACTCGATCTTGGCATACACTTGATACATCTGACGGCCTCCATGGTCGAGGGGTAAGGCTCTCGACTACGAATCCGAAGGTCGCGGGTTCAAATCCCGGCGTGCGCAAGTAATTTTTATTTAATTAATTTGTGTTGTTTCACAATTAATTCATTTAAAAATAATATGTAGTATATTTGCGCACGTTCCAGAGTGGAAGATACTCTCAGTATCGCCCTGGTGAAAGACCACCATTCAGAATTGAAACGTTGCTTGAAATGGCTTTTAGCCGTGTTTGGTGACCAGATCTGAATAGCCAGGTATTCCCCACCTTCCTCTTCCCCTTCTCCTTCCCTCCCCAATACCTTCAGCCTCACAACATTCCCCAATTGGGAATACCATAGTCTCACTGGCTCCAGACGGTTGGGAGCAGTTGGGACTTCATACACTTCTTGCTTCATTCACATTCATACAACGCCTCATACATTCTCTTCTGTTATTCCGACTTCTGACATGGCCCGACTCGAGTATTTGATCCACTTGATCGTGCCATGTCTTCCTCGGGCGTCCCCGGGCTCTTCTTCCATTCACATTCGCGTCATATATTCTCCTTACACTCCTTTCTTCGTTCATTCGCTCTACATGCCCAAACCATCTAAGCGTCCCTTTCTTAATCTTGCTCACTATGTTCTTTTACTTGTTACTCACTATGTTCTTGTGTCTAGAGTTTTATACACAGTAATCAAAATTAGAAAGAACTCACTACTATTGCCATAAGCCACCATCATGTTGGGTAGGTACTGGCAATTTATGATGACCCCTACTCAACCTTTCAAGTTTATTCGGTCTTTTTATTTCAATTTAGAATATGATTTTTTTTTTACATTTGTGGGTTATTTTTTCAGAGGAAATGAAAAACTTTGCCCGCCAATGGGTGGAGGTGGGCTGGAGTTGGAACTGGGCGGTGGGCTGGGGAGTGTTGCATGCGGCCATGCTGGGCGGTCTGGTGGCTGTAGTGGCCGGCGCCTCCTGGGTGCTTTCCATCGCGCTGACCGCTCTTCTGTTTGTGCTGTTGTATGTCATACTGTTGGTGTTGTGGTTCGCCAGTCAAAAGTAAGTAACAAAAGTTCAACCGTGGAATTGGTGGGTATTTTAGATTTAAAATACAAATTTACATTACAAGTCTGTCAATTCTGACATATAATACGATTTCTAATCCCCGGCATATGAATAAGTATTCTAAAAAAATAGAATTAATTTATTTGTTATTTAACAACTTCTTTCATTAATCTACCCAATTTTTACAGATATGAATGGTCCTGGCCTTATACTGTGATGTTAGCTTTAAGTCAGAAGTTTAATTCCCTCAAATTAGTTCTTCAAGTTGTTTTTTGTCACCCGCCTGGTCCGCAGTGTTCGCATTCCTTACCTGCTCAACCTATAAGGTATGAACTTAACCTAAAACCCTTTATATCAACATACTTTCAAAAGTACTTTCAATCCAATTTATAACAAAAATAAAATGTTCCATTTTATGGATAAAAAATAATGCATCAACGTGCTTTTAATCAAATGTACTAAAAATTTTGTTTTAGATTTCATTTTACGGATCAAGCTAAAAGTAGTACTCAAGAAGGAGAGGCCTCTGTTATTCAAATGGTTGTTAGTTTATCAGAGGCCCTTGAGAATCAGTACGGTCGACTGTGCACACGGCTTTACAGGGCTTTCAGACCTAAACCCATACGAGCTACCGCTGATTGGCGGTAAGAACTGACTTTTTATATAAACATTTTCAAAATAAGGACCATACCTAGAGTCTGTTAACATAATCTAAAAATTTAATAAAATGAATCTTAAAACTTTCATTAATATGGCAACACCGATTTTAGAACAAAAATTATTTGTTCAAATGCGATGTTATGTTTGACTTCCAAATCTAATAGGTTGACTGGATGAGAAAAACTACTGAACTCTATTTTTCTGAACGTTTAATGTTGAAATGCGCTTCTTCCACTTTGTTTTTTCGTTTTGATTTAACATCTAATAATGACTTATTTGATATGAACATTTTAAAAATTAATAAAAATAATGAAAATTAAATTTCCTTAGAATATGGTATAGAATCATCTCCTTTCAGGATTTACCACTAATTTCTGAATAGCTCTTGATATTGATGTGAAAAACATTCACTTGAACCATAGTGCTTTTTTAAAGTTGTTATTTTTCCTTTCTTGGTGTTGCCATTTAAAACCATTTAAACGATCACAGTTCCATCCATTTTAGTCTACTTTATTATGGCAACTTGTACTTTCATACTGCAATTTTGATTTTCTTTTATGTTATGTTCGATTGTATCTTTGTTAATATTTTAAAATTATCTTTTCAGATGGCGAAGAATATGTTGCATTCCTCATGTGATGACATTTGAACTGTGCTTTATATTTGTTATATTAGCTATATCTGTGTTAGTTGTATATTTAAGAGATGGCCAGTCGGATCCAGTGTAAGTATTTCAATACCCAAATAATCATTCTAATAAGACAATTAAAACTAACTACTTTATTGTATCTCTCAACCTGTTCGATACTTGCTGATATCTTGAATCTTTAACGTAATTGACATTGTGTAATTGGAGTCTGTATCACTATAACAAAACTATTCTACTGTTTTTCATATTTTTAAAATATCTTTGGTCAACTTGTGTACATTGTACTTATCACAACATGCATGTACCAATATTTTGTCTGTTATTACCCTACTATTTGTGTCATTATTGCTTTATATATAGTTTTTGAACTAAACTCCTGCTGACAAAAGCTACTTGCAGTAGAATTGCGGGTATAAATTCCCATTGTATGAAAAATAATATTATACATTAAAAAAATAAACATTTTTTACATTAAAAAAATCAGTATTTGGATATAGATATTGTATAATTTTTTTGATAAATGCATTGTCAGACTTTTTTTAGTTTAAACGTCGATGCATTTGTCAGGAGGCTACTGGTTCAATTCCCGCCTCAGCGAAATGGCAAGGACTTTTTAAAATCTTTTTTCATAAGCGCTGCCAGATTTGGTGTTGTGGCATTAGAGTTGATAAATAAGTTAAAATTCTTTTTCAGGAATTTAAGGATTCAGGAAGGAATTCTGATGGGGTTAGGGGCAGTTTTATCTCTTACAGCGGTTGCCAACCTTTACACATGGGGGCGTATAGGTGCCGCTCTCATACTTTCCCCGAGACAACATATAAAACGGAGTGTGGATCGACAGCCAGAGGGGTTTCTGCAAGCCCTTAGACCAGAAGTAACCCTTCTTACTGACTTGGTAAATAATCATTTTACAGTAATTTAATGATAAAACTATAATAAATGACAATCTCCTGGCTCTAGACGCAGACAACGCGAGTTCAAAATATGAAAAATCTAAATAAAAGTTTATTATATTTAAATTATTTTATTACATAAATATTTAATTTTACGTACGAAAGTGAAAAAGGATATTTGAGTTTACGAAAGACAAGGACTTTCTGTATATACTTTATTATATATTTTTATTTCATTGGTCTTTTGAAAACTGTATCAACACTCAAACTATTTGAGCTTCAAACATGTTTATTTTTTTTTTTATCATTGAAAATAATATTAACAAATCTCAAATGAAATATGAACAGTAACGAATATACAGAAAATATAAAATGTAACGGTTGCATCTGTGACTCGAACCTCTCGGTCTACCCTGGACCTTTCGGTCTATCCGGGGCCTGCGCTTTAACCAATTGAGCTAATACCATCTCATTGCTCTCTGTCATTTTTATCGATATCATACATCAACTGTTAATATCATCTTCCATTAATTCCCATATATTTTTGACTACTAGATTCTATCTAAATTTGTTTGCAATCTAGCTAGTGTATCGGATATACCTATCAAATTTTTATTTATATGGGACATCTGCTAACCTTTTCTACAAGTCTATGATTATTTTTCAATTTTTATTGGAATAACTTAATAATACCTCATTGTAATTTATTTTTTTCTGTCTGTTTTCATATTTCATTTGAGAAGTGTTAATATTATCTTCAATGATTAAAAAATTATTACAATGAGGTTTGTAAACTTCAATAAGTTATTCCAATGAAAATTGAATGTTTATTTTTATTTCTATTTCCAGGTAAAGTGCTTAGATGCCTTCACAGGTCAGCAAACCCGTTTAGTAGTTGTGGTGGATGCACTGGACAGCTGTGAACAGGACCGGGTCCTTATTGTACTAAACGCAATCCACACTCTCTGCTCCGATCAACATAGTCCCTTCGTCATCATACTGGCTATTGATCCACACATCATCAGTAAGGTATGTATTCGTGTTTCACTGGAATATCTGTTACATAATATCATTATATTATATTTATTGTTTTGGCATTGTCATATGGTTTTTATTTCCTGGCAGGTTGTGTTGGCACAGGTCAGTTGAGTGGTGGTACTTGGTAATAATATGTAGATACATTAACTTGGTTTTATTGCCAGTTTGTGAGTTGAATCCATTTGTAACTAATCCTAATTGTGTCTGATTTTCATGTCTATTAGAAAATCCACCTTCATGTGTGCAGTTTCATTTTTAAAAACGAATTATATTTTGTTGTATCAATTTGTAAAATCATCCACCCATTATAATTTAAAAAATTATGTTTTTTAAACGTGTATTTATTTTTATATTTTGTAGGCTGTTGAAGTTAATAGTAGGAGAGCATTTTCCGAGAGCAACATTGGAGGCTGGGACTACCTAAAAAATATGGTACAGCTGCCATTTTACCTCCAAAACTCAGCTCTCAGAAGAGTAAAAATAGCCCAGCAAACATCACAGAGGAAACTTCAGCTATCTGCACTTTCTAGTGGCAATGATGAACTGACTGCTTCACTGCAAAGATCGGTAAATATAACAATTGCTATAATGTGTTATCATCGCTGTTAATCGCAATCAAAGTGTTGTCTAGCGATAAGCCATTCTTACAACATAATATATTACGTGGTTCATTATATAATGGACTTCTTATTTTCCCAAGGTTTCCGCCCGACGTCTTTCCTCCGCTTCAGAGATCATGTCCAGTCAAGAGAAACTGAAAGGACTCGGTAGCAGTGGTAGCACGAGAGGAGCAAGAAAACTGAAGATATCAGAGTCAGTGGCTTCTTCCATGAATTCCAACCTTCACAGGGTTGGACTTTCCAGTGGGCCAGCTGATCTTAACCGGTATAAATCAATCATAATAAAAAAATATATACGAGTATACATATGACTTTTTTTAATCTCTTAATACATATTCATAACTTTGGCATTCCAATTTTACATTTCAATTTCATAATGTGTACCTCTTTGTTTCAGAGTTTTGCTAACTGATGATTACTTTAGTGATGTCAACCCTAGAAGTATGAGACGTCTTATGAATGTTCTTTATATTACCGGTACGAAAAATTACACCTCAAATATCATTCTTATAAATTTATGAGTTTTTTGAAATACATATTAACTTAAAGTGCTCCGAGATTGCCCATCCGATATGCAAAATTTGTATCCGTTGAATGCCGATGTATCCGATGGGCAACGTAAAAACATGCTTGCTTTTCATATACTTATGATAGATATATACATTTTTCACAAATATCTAAACACATTATCTGGTAAGACAATGTGTTTGTGTACAATTTACAAAAACATAATTTTGGAAAAAAACAAGTATGTTATTATGAAAATAGACTCAGCCGGTGCACGTCAGGCCACGCACAATATTTTACCCTCTGCATACTACAGAAATATTAGGCCGCGGGAGCTCTGCTTTCGAAAGGTTAAACACATATTAAACATGTATGTGTAATATATATGTATATACTCCCCCTTACAGGTCGTCTGTTGAAAGCATTTCAAATTGAATTCAACTGGCACAACTTGGCTTCCTGGGTCAATCTTACGGAACAGTGGCCATTCAGGACATCCTGGATAATATTGCACCATGAAATGTTTGAGGAGCATATCGAAGACAGCACATCGCTCAAACAGATATATGACAAGTAAACAACAAACTATATTTTGATATACAATTCTGCTTTTCATTATGATGGCATTTCTTCATTAATTTGTATTCATCTTTCCTAACAGAGTTCGCCCAAGTATTCCAATAATTCGTGAAGCTGAACCGTTGATGGAACTTGACAGAGATGAGCGAAAACTTGATGTCTTCCTTGGATTCCACCGAACAAGCTTACTCGCTGCTGATTTGAAGATCTTTCTCCCATTCACAATCAATCTCGATCCCTACATCAAGAAAGTTATCAAAGGTTTGTTTCACCCCATTCAAGGTGTTAAATATTTCAGCAGTATCATTTTTTATCTTGCTTTTTACCAAACGGAGTGTAAATCAACCCCTAAATAGATAAAGCTTCTTTTTCAGATGAACAACAGCACTATATCATAGATAATAGTGATACACCAGTGGTAAATCCAGTTATACCGCCTAAACCGTACAGCAACAAATTCTACAACCGAAAACAGGTTTGCATTTTTTATTGATTGTTTTATTAGCCGAGTTGGCACAATATCGATAGATAGTAAATCTGTTTATTTGTTTATCTGCTAGTTTGAAAAATCCATTTTAGAAATCTGTTTGTCTGTGTCTTCTAATTCGACATATTTATCTACAAGTTTAATATAGTTTAAATCTGTCAGTTAGTGTGCTCTTGTTATCTACAATCTGACGATAATCTGACAGATTTATAAAAGAGTAAAATTCTGTTTGTTATTGCTATCTTGTTATCTGAGCAAATTTAGACAGATTATTTACAGCTGTATCATAAAGCTCATCGCCAATCGCACATAAAATACTCCATGAATAAAAAAAATTTTGAACTTTAGAAAAGCCGGACATTATTTTTAAATTCTTTAAAAAAGGCTTAGTACACAACAAGTACTTTCTCTCTTCATCCTTTCTGCATCAATAAATCGTGTTACAGTCTGACTTTTTATAGTAGACAAAAAATGAGGGCGCAGTGATAAGGTATTAAATTTCACCGACAGCAAGATGGCTCGTAAGAAGATGAATGTATGTTTAAAAAAGCACAATGGTCCAAGTGCAAGTTTTTTTTTATTTTAACCACAGGTGCTCAGATATTAGTGATACTCTCCAAAAGGAGATGATTCCACATCACGTTTTAAGACAATTTTATGTTAAAAACTTTTTTTATTATTTAACGCTTTGCAAGGAAGATAATTACACTGAAAAGGCGATTTTTTGTATTTCTCAAATTTATGTAGCGAAATAACCATGTATTAGATGTTCGATAAATAAAAAAAAAATTAAAAATCTAATTCACACATCAAAAATATACAATAAAAAAACATTAAAAAAATTCATTATGATGATTTGCCTTGTATCTTTAAAACGAACTGTCAAAATCGAATTTTTTAATGTGTATGATAAAATTTCAAAGCCACAGTGAGTAGCTTGGTGTTGCCATAGTAATGAAAAATTTTGTTCCACCCTACCAAATGTTTACATTTTATTGACAAGCTATATGTGTTATAATTGTGACACCACGATAGCACCTGCCAAACCCTGAATGAAAGTTGGAACCTGATATGGTTATACTTTGCCTGAATAATAATATTTTTCATCCTTTCATTTTTTTGCCTGCTCTCAACTCAGGATTTCCTAGCTAGACAGGCACAGTGCCATCACCCTTATACCCTACAAGGTGTCTGGGGGTAAAGTGTAGTAACTATGGAGGGTGATTTCCCATGATGATAGTACAAGTAAAAAAGTGAATAACTTTATTTGAAATTAAAAATGTTTAATTGTTTGTATGGAAAAAAAATTGTTTAGGAAAAAAAACAATAGAATTTCGAAAAAAGTATTTATTTTTTTAATTTTTACTATCATGTAGAATCACCTATCACCTACCTGTATAATGTGTTTTTATAGATGAGTAAATAAATAAATAAATGTATATTTTTTGTAATATAATCTGATTTATTTATTTTTTAATACAGCAAAGAGTACCAACTTTACCACCAATATACGGGGGAGGAACTCCGGGAGCCTGGCCTGGTTGGCCCGAGAACTCTCCGGGTCCCCCCACTCCGAACCCTAACCAGCAGCCTATTAGCACTTTTAATTATTCCCATCTTCATGTATGTACCTACTTTTTATTACGTATTTCATCTGCGTTCATTATTAAGCAAAAGCAAAGTCCACGGGATACAAATATTGGGCACGCTTTTGGTGTGCCTCCTAACTTCCCACCGGTTCTGGTTAACATATATTCAGATTGTTTCGAGAGTTCTGCCAATGGATATTTTTATTTGGAAGCCAACCTCTCTCAACAACGTCAATAGTATGCAACTATACCATTCACAGAAGTTTTTCAACCCGGATACTATTTGTCTATCGGTGCATTTTTTTCTTGGTTTTTGTAATGATCTAGTTATAAGTACATAATGTATATCTTTTCAATGTATAAAATAAAATAATATTTTTTTATGATATGTAATTACAGGGAGATTTGGGAGACGTCTGCTTGTCTAGACTGGGAGTGAGTGGATTATGCTCCATGGTTGAGAGGGAATTACCTTCTGCATCCTCATCTCTGACTCCGCTACTTAGACGACACAATATTTCAGGAAAAGTTCTTCTCCATTGTGATTTGAATGACCTAAAACAGGTAAGAAGACCTAATTTTACAACACTAATTACTATTTCAACATACCAACAATGATATAATCTTTTAACATTACTGTCACCGGCCATGTAAAATGTCAAAAGCTCCGTTCTGACTATGAGAGGCATGCGACACATGACATAGACAAGTGCCAGCAAGTATCAAGCAATAGTTGAACATTGGTTGGGAACTGCCTCGAACGCTAGAAGTGCGGTGAGCGGACACTGGACAGAACTATTGATGTTTGAGTTTGCGTCTCTTCTTTCTGTGATTGTTACTTTTGAATTGTTTACATTATGCATTTTTTACAATATTGATTATATTTTTTATTTACTAGGTACTTGCCTTAAACTTTGGCGACTGGGAGTTATTCAAACTTCTGATTCTCAGCTTGCGAGAACTTGAATCAGGAATGCCAATGATTAGTGCCTCTATTATGCAAGGTATTATTACAATGATAAGAAAATTCTTTACAATAGTGAATTTAAAATGTGTTTAGTTTTCCAACCAACAAAATAATGAAATGAAAAGTTTGAAGTGATAAAAATTGAATTTTTGTTAACCAAATATCTAACCTTTTAATTTTAGAAAAAGAGCGCATGGAAAAGGAAAATAAACCCAGAATTATCCACGATCAACCTAAAAGTAAACCATCCAATATGGAAAAACAGGTAAATTAGCATATCGACTTGTGCATTTATATTTCAGTGATTCTTAATAAAAATAGATTTAAGATAAGGTGGCCTCCATAAATGATACCACAGGGTTTTTGTGAAATTTTAACCCCTTCCCTCCCTTGTCACAATGTTCTGTATAATATGGTCACGCACTCGTAGACCCCCCCCTCACCCCGTAAACCTGTGACATCATTTATGGAAACTGCCTAAACTAATTATATTTTGTAATGGCAACACTGCAAAACTATTATGCTATTATTATCGAGATAGTAATTATACACACTTACTATTACAATAATTAAAGAGTAGTTACGTAAGATCAGTATTTGATATGAATTATTTTTTGTTATCTGCACTGTAACATGGATAGAAGTTTGGGCAAGAATACCAAGAATATCAGGTAACTTAATACTACATTAGTGCGGCATGTATCACCACTCTACGATATTCATACTGTTTCACCGATGCATATTATTTCTCTGCATGTACCTTCTAGAACCCATTTCGATGCCTACATTCTTTATATGTTTTTAAGTGAGAAAAAATAAAATTATATGTAGCATTCCTCATACACTATCCACCTCATAGTTGTTCTTATGTGCAAATAAATGTGACTTAATTACCTTGCTTTAGATTTCATTAAATGTAAGTATGAGATCTGATGATACGCTTATGTTTTCTCAATCATTCTAAGCAGACAAAATTATACATAAGACATAATAAAGTCTTTGATAATTTCATCAGTTTTTTTTTATGACTTGTGTTGAGCGATTATAATCACTTGTTCTAGGTTACATTAGAGGAGCAAATGATATGCGGGGCGCTACAGACCCTCAACGAAGAAGCCCTAGAGGATGTGTTGCTCGGAGACCCCGTGGCCCCAGGTGAGCCCCTCCCTCCCCCCCTCGCTACCATCAGCGAGCACCACTCCCCCTGCCCCACCCCCTCCCCGCCAGCCATTGTGGTCCAATACTTCCCCACCGACAATATGCCTCCCCCCGACCTACACGATTGCACACAACTAAATGTAAACCAGCTCTGCATGAATAACGACTCCGATAGTGATAAGGATAAATCTAATAAATCCGGCGAGCTGAACGAGTTCACCCTGACGCACATCAGCGCCAGGGAAAGTGGCAAGGTCAAGTTCGAGAAACCGTCTGCCAAACTTTCTCGAGAGGATAAGAACTTCGAGCCGACTGTCATCATAATGCCGGCCAACCACTGTGATCAGACCATCGTCAACTTATCCTACGACCAGATGGGAGACCCGCCATATTAATATCATCTTATTGATTGTATCTATTTATTATGTTATTTATTGTACTTTTATTACTATTTATTTTATTAGATGTAGTGTTTTTTTAATCACTAGGATTCATAAGATTAAGTTTAGATAACCACAGTACTAATAATATTGCAGTTTATGGAATATGTATAATTTTAGATTAATGTAACTGTTATATGATGTCTTGCTCTGTTTTCTTTTTCTTATTTATAATTCTATTTATGTTTTATATGAAGTGCATTTTCATTATAAAACCTTTGTATTTAGTAAAATATTATATTTTTTAGTATGTAGTTCTTAAATAATACCAAAAACAGTATTATAGTCGAGCGTAAGGTGAGCCATAACTGAATAATAAAAAAGTAATCCTTTATTCCATTAATAAGGATAATATAACATCCTTACTCCATTCCATAACTTGAATTCTTCATTATACCATTAAGAATATATAAAATAGGTAATAAATTTCCATATCATGTGTATTTTTACACATTTACTTAACAATGCTCAATAAGTGAGCAATATATTTATACAATTATTATAAAATTACTTTGGATTTCAGATAACTTACTATTCCAAGAGTGATTTAAATAAAAGTTTATAATATTGAATCAAAATGTATAATGAAATCTATGCGACCTAATCTTCTTGGATGAATGCGCTGCCACTAAAACATTAATTGAAGGTATCCTAAATCTCTGTGATTTTATTTTGCATCCAGTAGGACCAGTAGTCATTATTTCCAGTTTTGTTTTAATTTTAACACTGTGATTAAATAATATTATTATATTACATAAGTCCCATACCATGTAGCATGGTAGATTTTTCTAAATTTTGTGATATTTGTGTTTGGTCTACAAATATATCTGTATTTATTTTTGATAGAATTTTTTTGTTATATTTATCAAACTAACTATTTTAATAATAATTTTAACCATTTGCAATCGAGACTTACAATTATTTTCCTCTAGGCTGATTACTTAATCTATATAACAATGTTCCTTACAACAGCTGTTGAGCCATTTTTGTAAGTTCCATCAAACTTAACAATTAACATCACAACAACCGTACCGGATGGCGCCCATATTCTTAATGAAATAATAATATATTTATGTCATGGTAATATATTTTTGAGCTACACTGGCATCGAACCCGCAACCCCCAACCTCACTAAAAGTCAAATGATTATGTTGGCCATTATGCAATGAAATTTAATGGATTTGTGTCTTAACACAAGTTTTGAATTTTGTATTTGAACAATATCTTTGATATCACAATTTTATTTAATTGTGATATATCCCAGAATTAAAAGGTTTAAGTAATTATTTTTGAAAAATCTATATTTGTACTACAGATTATTCGATTTTGCAATAAATTGTTACTGCTTTATGTTGAGTTTTATTTTTTGTAATTATTTGGTGACTGCACTATAAGAGCATGGTAATTAATTAATTATCCCAATAACAAATCATATGTATTCAGAATAAATCACTTTACCCCAAAACATGTCACCGGTGCAATAAAGACTCGGTGTCCCATAAATCAGTGTTGCATACTTCGTAAAGTATCAACTTGATATCATTAAGTTGAAGTAGGTATCTTCTTGTCTATGGCAACACTCGAACCTCAGAAACAGGATAATAAATTACAATTCTTGTCAATTGTGGTCAATTAGTGGTTTCAATGACATTCAACAATGTGTTCTGACACTTATACTAAGATTAAATCAGTTTATTTAAGTGCGTAATTTAATTGTTTGTTTAAATACTCCTGATAAGCATTTTCTATTGAATAAGAATTTTAATGCTCGATTTAAAAAGGCAGCTAGCAACATTATTATTAGAGATTTTAACATAATCACAAGTTTTCTTAATGATTATTAAGTTGGTGACTGCACTGTGTATGGTTCTTCTATCTATCCCTCCATCCTAAAAAGTCCTAATACCCATTTCTTCCCTTTTGGTTTTAAAATAATTTGCCTACAGCAATAAACATTATAATACGCACTGAAGAGATAAACCGATAGAAGTGTATGGTGGGCGTGTCTGTATGTCCGACGTAAGCTCAATCTTCCCTTACTTCAGGTAAAATTAATCAAACATTTCAAATGTTGAAATCTTTCCTGAACAGATGATAAATCTTATTGGTCTGTTTCGGGCCTAGAAGTCAAAAGGTCTTAAGTAAATTGGCAATATCTTCAAATTGGTATAAAACACACTTCTAGGGAGTATCTGTTCGGTGATCATTTGGCATATATATTATCCCTTCTACATTTACATAGTGAAAACCGGCAATAAAATTTACAACTTAATTTACAGTAAACCAATTCTAACGCTGCAACTGGCTTCCTAACTTCCCAACATTTATAAATACTTGCATTATATACCATAACAACCCAGATAAAATATTAATAAATGTCATAGAAGCCTTTGTAAAAACCTACATAATAATAATAAGTAGGTTTTATATTTCTAATACAAACACCGTTGATCGGTTATCTTTCAAATTATAAAATATTTTGCCTAAGGGAATAAAGATTTGGAAATTGTTTCCGGTTGATTAGAGTGGAATTCATTGCATCCGTGACAAAAGGGCTGGTCTCACCAAAGAAAAATTACTGTAATGTTCACATATCTAACTATTTTCTTGTTACTTACAGCGACAGATGAAAGTGACTCCCTTCAGCTGGTCCTGCTGGCTCCCGGTGCCGGCTGGCAAGCATCCTCCCCGCCACCCTCGCTGACTTCTTCACCGCAGCTTCCTCGCAAAATGGATCCCTCCATTCTCAAACCAAAAGGAAGCTTCAAACAGTCTTCATCCAAGAAGCATGTTTCTATTAATGAGAGAGGTTTGAGCTACGGTTCAAGTTACGGTTCAGAGACTAGTCTAAAAAATAATGACTCTACAACAGTTATGGTAAAATTCGAAGATGAGACTCAGAAATCTACTACCCCGCTATATTTTGTGACCCAGCCGTCGCAAACAAAATTTGATTTTGATTTTAACAAGGCCCCTAAGCCACATAGTCAGGATTCCATTAAAGTGTTTCACAGCGGCAAAGAAAAGAATTCTCACCCGAGCCAAAATGAAGTTTCATGGCAAATCTTGCGAAATCAAACAGATATAGACAAATCAAGCATGATGTCTCAGCAATCGAACAATCAAGAGCATTATAGTCAAGGTGATGTGAAAACAGAAAACTTGTATCGAAAGTCATCAATCAGTGAAAAAGCTGAAGAGCCAGAAAATGCAGTGAGAAGGAACTCCAAGTCTACCAAGAAGAGACCCTCTTCGCTTTTACTCAACAGTGATGATCAATGTCTCCAACCCGGGAAGGAATTCTTGACTCTCCGATCCAGATCAGCAGAAGACAGCACGCCTAGAACTGATGGAGTTACAGATGCCACGATGAACGATCCTAAAACTAAAAATCCGTCTATTGTTCCTGAAAATGTCCAATCGAACAGTGTTGAGCTCATAACTCGTCTAAAAGATAAAATATTTAACAAAGGAGTATCCAGTGAAAGAAATGCAAAATCTGGGGAATTAGAAAGTGATGATGAATCTACTCCATTGGTTTCTTCTGAAAGGTCATCACCATCCATTTCCATAAAAGCTCAAAGAAATATTGCAGAAGATAAAACTATTGTATCTCACAGGCGCTCTTCAACTTCAAGCACTGACAATAGTTCATCCCATCATAGTTCCAAAGAGCCATCTCCCATTAAAAAAGAAAAGAAGAGAAAATACGATAGCAATCAATCCCAAAAAGTATTTTCCCCTGAAAAACATGATTGTAACATTTCTGATGCGACGATTAGTGTAGAATTTAGCCCGAGTTCAGACCATAGTTGTTCTAGTGGTTCCCATGGATTCAATCCAATGGAAGACGGTAAAGGTGATATTAAATTCCATAACATTTTGGCAAACAGCGATGAAGTGAGCGTTAGGGAAGCTAACTTGAAAAGATCAGATGCTTCTAGTAATAGGGAGAGTTTTGTTTCTAATAACTCAGCGAGTATAGACTCCTTCAACTGTTTGCTGGAGCCCCACAGTTTGAATGTTCTTTCGCATGCAAACTCAGATGCGAGTTTAAAGAGTAATAATTGCTTGTGGCGTCAGGACGCTGTTGATGATCAGGATTGGAAAAATCCTGAATCGTCTGTTTAATTAATTATTTTAAAGTTACCAACTTCTCACATGCAGCTCATACGAGTATGTAAAACTTAGTTGTCAATCAATTATTGTTATCTCATTCTGGATTACTTAATTAAAATTAGTGTAAATATTTTATTTTTATGTACCTACTTAAAAATGTTGTTATTAAAAAATGTAGAAGATTTCCAGTATTTTACTGCATTTATTTGTGATATTATACTTAAAAACCTTTGTTATATTATTGAAATAAATTACATCATTTGAGTTGATAATACTTTTATTACCTGCTTTCCCGTACTATAATTATAAACCTAACTTAATAATCTTTTCTGTGGAACATTATTAAAAATGCAATAGTTTTTATTGAATATGAATGAAGTAAGGAGTATGTGGCGGTCTAACCTCTCAGCCTACCTCTTTGAAGAAACGGCGTGATGAATAGTTAGTTAGTTTTTACCTTTATTAGACTTCTAAATAATCTACGGGTTGTCAAAATAAAGTGGATAAAAATTAAAGGTGCTGAAATCGTTTAAATGGCAACATCAAGATGGTTCAAACTAGTTGAAAGGAAAAATGATGAAACTTTAAAAAGCACTATTGTTAAAGTGAATATTTTTCACGTCGATATCAAACGATGTTCAGGAATTAGTGCTAATTCCTGAAAGATGATTCTATGTAGTTTTTTAAGGCAGTCTTTCCCAAACTGTTATTTCTGTATTTTTATACTTCTCCTTTGTGACCCACAATTTTTTATTAATCTTCATTTGGTTTCAAACTACGAAATGCTGTCTTTTTTTTTTCTGAAATAATGAGCCATGAACAAATTCACTATCTAAGATCAAACTGCAGAATGCTATCATTTTTATTATTCCAAAGAAATATGGCTAAACAAAAGCGCCACTCTCAAAAAAAAAACAATTTTTGGATCAAACGTCAAAATCCTCTCTTTTTGCCATTCTGATATTTGAAAGATCGTGTAAAAAAAGATTGAAATTTTGGGAGGCTGACTCAAAATATTAAAGACTGAAGAAAGTGTGTCGCAAAACGCTTTTGTATTTTGTAAAACAACACTAATATAAATGTTTTATTATAGCCCCCAGAAATTTGATCTACGACTATTAACCGCCGAACAAATCATCGCCGTTCAGGCAAAAGTCACCAACCATCATTTTGAGATATCGCGATTTGAAAGTTTGAAGTTGAAGGAAAAATCAGATTTTGTTGTTTTATAATTTGAATTTAAGCAACATTTTACTAACCGACGTACCGTGGTGACTTTTGCAGCTTAAAGTTTAGGTGACAAACAAGAATGAATGACTATATTTGAAAATGTTTCATTTTCACTAGAAAGGAAATTTTTTGCTTACTTCAGGCACATGGACACACCCATAACACACTCCTATCTATTTTACTCTTCGGTGGTTAAATAAAACAGTTTTCATAAATATGCTCTTACTAAAATTGAAAGAAAGCAATCAATCTATTAAAGCGGTACCTACCTATTATATATATATATATATATAAGTGTCATATTGATAACAAAAAACATTTAGAGGAATGGGGTTCGTCTCGATTGATCGATTCAATGTTATTTACTTGTATTGTTGATTTTCGGGAATAAATTGCCTTTGTATTGTCATTGGCATTGCTGCCACACTGTTCACCTGCCAAAAATACATGTTAAGAATTCTGCCACATGCGAGAATCGTCTTGAAGAAGAAATAATATTTTTTCAGTCGAACTACAAGGAATTGACAAACCTTGCAGTTATAAGGCTGCTTTACTTTAGCTTAGTGCGTAGCATTCTCGAGAGTTAATATCAGATATGGGGCCAGAGGATACCATCTATGTAGGTACTAATGGTCGAGAAAATTCAAAAGAAATTTTGACTATTCCTCTACACAAGAGAGTTCGATTTTTACCCATGGCTGTTTCCAAAAGCATTTATCTCGGGAATGCTGGGTATCTGCAGAGGAGGAATATAGCATCATCGCTTATTAATACCTGACATCCTGGCTGAAATAGGATTATTTCTAATTTAGAAACTGTCAATTCACGGTGGAATTATGAAATTAATATGATTTTTTTTATTAAAAAACCTTTGTAACTATCTTCCACTTGTTTATTGCCTGAGGGTTGCGTTACAAGTGAAAGATGGTTAGAAATGTTAATTAATCAAAAAAATCATATTGAAATAGGATTCTGTCTCTGATAATTTCAGGCGAGGCCGCCTATAGATCAATGCCGCCAACACAGGCTTCTGTTTCTTACCAGATGCAGAACTAACTTACCAATGGTGATGCCTCTGGAAAGACTCGCGTTTTATGCATCGTTAAGCAATTTCCAAAGTGAAAATTTAAATTTCAAGACCGCTTCGCTCAGCGGAGACAAGGAGTATTGCAACCATTTCCAAGTCAAAAAATAAAAACTTGATTAATATATTTTTTCCGTCGGCCACACTACTGGGCCGCCCGCTCGTCTGGAAGGCATTTTAATATAATATGTGGGCGTGGCATATCTCACGATATCGCTCACCATACAATCTCATCAGTCGTCACACACAGGTACTATACAGGTAACATCCATACTCTATCGTCCCGGCCTTGGAATCTAGATGGTTTTGCTAGAACACTCTTTTGGGGTGAAAGCAACAAAAAAAATTAATAAAAAAAGTATAACAGCAGTGGTTTTTTATAGCCTATATTACTCGAAATCTAACAATAATAATTATTAACAATGACAATATTTTTTATGATTTTATCACCAATTTATCAACAAAAAAATTCCAAATGACGCGTCTTTTGGAAATCTTCGTGTGTGTTCATTTTGTACGCGCATGCGAATTTATCCATTTATAAGTTGGCTACCCTGCGTCCAACGGTTTGAAGGAAGTTTCAAATAAAGCTCTCTTGTCTGTAAACCGTTGATATTTTTCGTAATTTATTATTTATGTTACAGTTAACAAATTCAACTAGTGCCTAAATTATATGATTAACCTTCGCTAATAGTTTGTGACAGTTACAAATTAAAGCAACACAATGAAACCCACGTAAGTTTACTGTATTATTATCTAAATGAGTTTGACGTCTGTTTCTTCATTTTGCTACAAAAAATATTTATCTTTATAAGTGTAATTCGTTACATATTTGGTTTGAATGAGTAGAAATTATTGCGAATTAATTTGGCATGAAATACTATACTTTTTCGCCAGAATTATAATTAGTTTTCTCTTTTGTTGATCTTCTGGTTTTTTTCTAACCGACAAATGTTTGTTTTGGGGTGTACCTTAGAAGAGTTTTGACGAACTCAGTTGCCGTTGATTGATTGAAAAGCGATTATCTTCACTTTCAATATTAATCATAATTTTTTTATGAATCCATGTACAACAATACCAATTTTCAACAACAGCTGGGCGTATTATTATTGATACGTACCTACCTACCTGAATTGAATTCCTGCCATAAATGTGTAACTATGTAGCAGCACGCTTGCTCGATCACCTTTATCAGTCGTTGTGCTGCAGTCACACCATGAAACAACTATCTTTTATATTAGGCTGTGTCATCGCCGTCTTTATGAAGTCGGCTTTGGCTGTGTGTGTTTTTTAGATTGTTGTCAATAGGAAGTAAAATTTACATTAGAGCACCCCT
Organism: Halesus radiatus; assembly: GCA_022606495.2. Taxonomy (NCBI): domain Eukaryota; kingdom Metazoa; phylum Arthropoda; class Insecta; order Trichoptera; family Limnephilidae; genus Halesus; species Halesus radiatus. Next base: position 231,523 of record JAHDVE020000925.1, read on the forward strand.
ACCATATTCTCAGAAATCTTTTAAGCACCAAAAGGGTCGCCCTATCAGTTCGTCTCTTTAAATACCTTATAATTTAATTTTGAAATAATGCAGTTCAATTTGTAAATAATGTTTATTGTTTGTGACAACAGATCTGTTAAATCTAAAGTATTTGCAGACACACTGTTCTGTGACGGCTTGTGAGCGGAGTTGTGCCTATATATAATGACTGTTTGGGTCCACAGGAAGACGAATAGTGTGAAGAATTGCACGTAAACAGTCATTAAGGGGTACAAAGTTACAACTGGTCCGCTTCCAAACCATCACAACAGAGTGCATGGGTAGTAAAAAGAAAATAATACCCACACAACAATAGAATCGCTCTAAAAATCTAAAATTCAGCTCTGCAACCCTAACATAAATACACTTTTCTATCCATTTCCACGTTTTGGGTATGTATGAAATGCTGTATGAAAGCTAATGAAGCAAGGAGTGTGTGCCAAGACCGAGTTGTTTGGTGGTCCATTCTCTCTGCCAGTGGCGTGACTTTTGGGTGTGCTAGAGTTCTAAGATTTAAAAAAAGAACATTGATGTTTTTTTTATAGAATTTTTTTTTTTTTTTAAATACTTAAATTCTAATTTAGTTTTTCATTGTAAGGTATTTGGTGAATATAAAATAGTCCTGGGTCTATTGTGATTGATTCAATCAGTTTGATCCAATCATGAACAACCAACAACCGAAAAAGATTCAATCATTTAGCCATTTAACCAAAGGCGTGCATTCCATATAGGCACATAAGAACTGCCTACCCTCCCTTACTCATATAAAAAAATATGTATATTAAAATTTATAAAAAATATTGCAAGAAATCAATCTAGTTCCAGCTACGAATCTCACCACCTCGCGCGTCCTACTGATCGTCATACTATATCGTGTCAAAAGCAGAAAATTAAGTATGCAAAATGTCATTCAAATGTTGACAGTATTCCACACAAAAATGTACATTGGTGCGCAATGCGCATTCAAGAGAAAACTCATTTATGTTAGTGGAGGCATTTAGGTTAAAAGGTTGTGTCTATCGGTATAAATTACACATGTTGTAAAGTTTTCCGTTTTTTTTTCCAATTTATATCTTAGATTTCGCTATATTTTTGCAAGAATTAGGTCAGTAGTGTGTTGATTTGAAGCTACACAGGCTATTACATAATATCACATTTAGCATTTAAATTTTATTCCTAAATTTAAAACTGGTTTTGGACAAAGGAATTATGAATATCTCTCCACTAAGCTATATAATTCACTGCATAAAAAAAAAAACAGGAAAAGGCAAATGATTTCAAAAATCAAATCAAAACCCGGCTTGAAGAAATCAAAGAAGAGGAGTTATCCAGCATCTTCAAAAGAACTTTGTAGGAGCTTAAAAACAATCAGTTTTTAAATAAAACCTAGTCCGCCTCAGCACAGGAAGCCCTAGTGAGGAGGACTTAGAAAAACATCACATATTGTCTTATTAGCTTTGTAAAATTTTAATAACTCAATGAAAAAATATGTATTGAAACTAAATAAAATATTTTATTAAAATAATGTATATTTTAGACGTCCAAAGACGCCGGGCAAGCTGCAGAAGTCCTGCTCGAAGGACAGTATCATCCGCGCCCCCGTCAGCGTGTACTGCCGCATCCGGCGCGTGGCACTCAGCAGCCAGGGCCCGGAGCCCTGCCTGCGCGTGGTGTCCCCCACCTCGGTGCGCCTCACTCCGCCCTCCGACTCGGCACGGGCCAACGGACACGCCTACCAATATTCCTTCAAGGAGGTGTTCACTCAAGAGGCCACACAAAATGAAGTAATTAAAAAAAGTTTATTTTTCTTACTTTAATGTCTAGACGTGTATTGTGAATACGGCACCAGGTCCCAACGGGAGGTGTTCACTTAAGATCTCATTCAAAACGAAGTAAAAAAATCTTTTTACATTAATATGTCAGGACCAGTGGTGGTTTGTGAATTTTTTAGTGTGTTAAACTGAGATTGAAAAATTCAACGTTATTCATCTTGAAGTGGAAATTTTTTTTTTTTCAAGAATTCTATTTTTTTAATGTAGACTTTTTCAAATAGGTTTCTGCCCAACATTGCTGAAAATCCTTAATACAAAAAATGGTATCTTTGGATAAAAATCAGTTTCAGCTACAATAATGTTGAATTTTTCAATCTTAATTCTCATAAGTCATGAGCCGCCACTGGCGAGCACCAAATGTTATGTGATTACCCCATTGTTCCAACTGCCTAGAGCCAGTGAAGGGAGTGAGGATGGGGAGGAAATGGTGAAGAGTAATATCGGTTTTTCAGTTAAATTGTACGAAGGCAGCCCTTATTATGCTGGCATTTTCATTTTGAAACTAGACAGCATTATGCAGTTATTGTGTACAGATCTATAAATCTATTTCTGCAGTCGGGGACTTCGTTACTATTTCAAAAATAGGTATTGTTATTCAGAAACTTACCTGGCTGGTGGCCACAAGAGAAAACTAATGAATGGATTTTTTTTGCATACATTCATTATTGAAATGAAACAATATTTTAGTGTAGAAATTATTACTATAAAGTACTAATTTCTACTAATTATATTATGTCTCCCTGGCGGAACCGAGAAGATTTAACTTGCACCGCGATATTGAAACATTGGGACGTACTAATTATTATTACCTACTGTGTTTCAGGTGTTTTCAAAAATTGCAATGCCTCTGGTTGAGAACCTGATCAACGGAAAGAATGGTCTCCTCTTTGCTTACGGCGTGACAGGCAGTGGAAAAACTTACAGTATGACAGGTAAAACCATAGCACAATATCGAGTTACTAAGTAAAAAGTATAGTAGAAAATTTTCTTAAGTTTTTATTTAATTTCATTGTGTAATAATAGGTGAGCCCCAAAATGCCGGAATCATGCCCCGCTGTCTCGATATCATCTTCAACAGCATTGACAATGTGCAGGCACGCCGTTTTGTATTCCGGCCTGACAGGGCCAATGGCTTTGATATCCAAGGAGATGCGGACGCGGCATTTCAAAGGCAGCAAGTCCTACACAAAACAGCTGTGCCCAAATCTGCCAGAAAGTAAGGACTTTTTACATTAATTATGCTTAAATATTATACTATCCACAAATGAAAATTTTAATTAAAAGGTCTATTTGATTTTGGGGAAGATGATTATTTCTAAATATACATGCGTATTGTTTTTTCCACTAAAGAATTAAAGACTATTTTGAAAATGAAAAAATTCTGTTCCTTCCTCTGCACGCATATCATCGCTGTTCTGACTCAACCTCGTATCTATAAAAATATGTTTTTCACAAGATTAAAAAAACTGTCTCTTTTCCTTATTTTAAATTACTTTACCAATTCTTTTTTTTTTATTTAATTAATACTTGAATATGTAATGAATTAATTAAATTTAAAAAGAATTGCTTTGAATTAATTTAAATTTAAAAAAAACATTTTTTTTCAGAGAAGAGACGCCGACGATATGATATTCTACCTATGTATAACAAATATGTAATGGTTTTTTCTCTTTCAGAAACAATTCTAACCCGGATTTAGCCCTGAGTTCTTCTGAGGTTTTCAAGATAAATGGTGTGGATGAAGATAACCTTTACGCGGTGTTTGTCACTTATGTTGAAATATACAACAACATAGTTTATGATCTCCTGGAAGAAGGCTCCTTGGGAAGAAGGTACATAAAATCAACATATATTTTATATAGTCCTCTGTGATACATAATGTATAATATAAAACATGTACCTAATTTTATTTTTGCAGAAGTCCATTGACAAAAATTATACGCGAGGATTCATCTCACAACATGTATGTCCACGGAGTCACAGAAGTGGAAGTAAAAGTACGTTGACTTCTTTGTTACTGTTTCTCAAATGTATTAAAATATCCAATATCTGTATGTATTGTAACATGTATATTATTAATATATTTTTGCTTAATAGACAAGAGAAGAAGCACTGGAAGCTTTCTACAAGGGTCTTAAGAGGAAGAGGATGGCCCACACGACTCTTAATTCCGAGTCTAGCAGAAGTCACTCTGTATTCACAATAAGACTCGTGCAGGTAACCTACTCAATTTCTATCAATTTCAACCTCCAATCTAAAAGATTTTATTTATCAATCACGTACGCATATTGAGAGCTGTACTGGACGTCTTGTCTGTTCTGGACGTCTGTTCACTCAAAACTGTAAATTTAGGGTGCTGAGTCCAAATACGCTCTCAATCCCTTTTGGGGATTCTGTATGGGAGTGCTGCTGTACTGGTCTCTCATACCCAGTGCTAGAAGTGGGAGCACTGGATGAGGGGGTTCTCTGCCTGATCCTGGTACTGGCGAGCCCAAGTAGGGCCGGCTACCCCTGAATAGGTAGATCCCAGGATTCCTCAGGCAGAGTCCAAAGGCAGCAGATCGTGTGGGACTTCAGGGAAGTGTAGCGATGGTTAAGAGAAGTTAAAGACTTGTTCGACTCTTGGTTACAAAGTGTTACTGACATTTACTTGTTTTCATGCATGTATTTATTTATACATAACTCGCCTCATTATTTGAAATTTCCATGCCCAACTGCGCTTGGAATGAGGAGCTCCCCTCCGTCGAGATTACTCACCTATGACTATCTCATTCAGCTCAGAGCATGGGAAATCGTTTTTTTTGTCATTTGGCCAATCTTACTGTTGTTCGAGAGAGATTAAATTGCCCTCCTTAAAAAAGGTTTTACAGATCACACATGTTACAGTTATATAAAATTTACAATGTTATTAATTTATTATTTAGGTTCTTAATCTAATGAGGTAAATGCAGATTTTTAGTTTTGAACAAGATGTCGAGTTTTTTTAACACTCAAAATAAAAATATTTTAATTTCCCTATCACATTGTAAATCTTTAAGTATAAGAAGCATTTAATATTTTCTCAATATTCCCGTGATAAATAACTTTATTTCACGGCCATATGAGAATATAGGTAGGTACTTGAAATATAACAATATCTAATTTCGTAATAGTTTGTTATAATGCTTTGATAACAAACAAAATAAACATGATTTTTATAATAATAAAGTGAACAAATTGATTTTGTACTGGCTGGAGTCCATTACACGGTACAGCGCCATTTCAGAGTTGATGGTTTTTGTCAAATCTTCTCCTGGTGCTGACATTCCTTGAAGGAATGTCACCAGTGGTGGGAAGTGAGCAATAAAACCAATACATGTCTGTTAAAAGACCTATGCTGATTGTGGTTTTTTTGTATGGCTCGACGGCCTCCATGGTCGAGGGGTAAGGCTCTCGACTACGAATCCGAAGGTCTCGGGTTCAAATTCCGGCTTGCGCAAGTAAATTTTATTTAATTAATTTGTGTTCTTTCACAATTAATTAATTTAAAAATAATATATAGTATATTTGCGCACATTCCAGAGTGGAAGATACTCTCAGTATCGCCCTGGTGAAAGACCACCATTCAGAATTGAAACGTTGCTTAAAATGGCATTTAGCCGTGTTTGGTGACCAGATCTGAATAGCCAGGTATTTCCCCACCTCCCTCTTCCCCTTCTCCTTCCCCTCCCCCTCCCCAATACCTTCAGCCTCAACATTCCCCAATTGGGAATGCCATAGACTGGCTCTAGACGGTTGGGAGCAGTTGGGACTCTTGTGCGGTATTCATATAAAAAAAAAGAAAAAAAAAAGTATTATTCTTTTATGTTGGCACGTCTCTACAACAAAAAAATATCAAAGTATGTCGGCTACTGTTGCAATATAAATACGTTTATTCAGATAAATGTTCATGTTAACTCAATCTCAGTGTTCTTAGGTTATATAGTTGATTGACCACTTGAGTAATCCCGAAATGCCATTCAACAGCGCCGATAAACATACATCAGTGAAATGAAAATTTTCTCAACATAAGGGAATTGTTTAACAACGAAAGTACATAGTTTCATTGCGCATACTAAATGCCCTCCGTTTGTGTAAAGTGGCCAAATATATTGTCGTAGAAGATATATTCTCATATCATTTTTTAACTATAAAGATTGTTTTATAAAATCAATGTGCTGTTTAAAAAATTGCGATAAGGAAACATTCTGTATATTTTCAGTGTAAATGATTAAATAAAGTTATTATTTATTTATTTTGCAGGCACCCATTGACAGTATGGGGGAGAGTGTGGTACAGGATAAGAATCTGATCAGCGTTGGGCAGCTGAGTCTAGTGGACTTGGCGGGAAGTGAGAGGACAAGCAGAACTAAAAATACAGGTATGACCTTTTTAAACCCCACTAACTCAAAAACACACACTTTACACCAATGGTAAACCCTTTATTTTATGAATGTGTATGTTACCTTGTAACTTAAATTTTTCAAAGCCTGCCAAAATGCTTGAAATCTGGTAGGCTACGCGTGACTTTAAACATGCGTAGTTTTGTCGGTTAGCAGTAAGGCCATTCCCACACGGGTCGGTATGAAATCAATAAATCCCAAAATAAATAATTTACAAGAATTCAAAAAAACATAATGCTATTGAAATAATTTATATACTTACCGTGTGTGAGTCCACGCAGCGTGTCATCACGCAACGTGTCATCACGCAAAATTTCTTATTGGACGCGGTCGACCGACCCATGATGGAGCCGTCTAAGTTTCATTAGAACCCACCGACCAATCACAATCAAATTTCTTACGGTTTTAATAGTTTTCAAATTAATTCTATGTATAATAAATATAATATGTAAAACTTATACATTAAAAATTAGCATTTGTTAATCTACATCATAGGTTCCCAAAGTGGTTCATACCGACCCCTGGGTGTCCATATAGATTTGCAGAGGATCCATGGCAGGGAGAAAAAAAAAGGGGGTTCACGAGATGTAAATGGGGGTCCGCGGATCGGACTTCGTTTAGACTGCACAAATAGTAAAGCACCGTAATAAGTTTTGCTCAACAAGCCTACTGTTCACTTAATGCGAATCGCTTCCACGCAGGCACGTCCATGTGCAAGTTCTTACAAAATTTCATACCAGCAGCAATACATTTCACAGTGACACTTGTTCAGTATTGTACCAAAGTTTTGGAAAGACAGGTTGGGGGGGGGGGGTCAACGTGATATTAAAAGAACAACAAAGGGGTCCACGAGGAAAAAAAGTTTGGGAACCTATGATCTACATGAATATTTTTTACTCGAGTTCCTTATTGGGGTTGCCTTCGTCCCGCTGTCTCCGGACAGTTGGGACTCTTGGACTAAATAGCAGGTCTTTCTAAGAATGTGAACCCAGCGCGTTGATTGCCCTGTCCCCAAACATGGCATAATGGTATTTGTTTGTCCAGGCTGTCGCCTCCGGGAAGCCGGCAACATCAACAACTCCCTGATGACTCTGCGCGCCTGCCTGGAGGCCCTGCGGGAGAACCAGCAGGTGCAGCAGCCCGTCCGGGTGGTGCCATATCGGGATGCCAAGATCACCCACTTGTTTAAGAACTTCTTTGACGGAGAGGGCCACGTCAGGATGGTTGTGTGCGTCAATCCGAGTTGTGAAGATTTTGACGAAACATTGGTGAGTTAAATCAATATTTTTTAAAAGTATTGGACAGTTTACATTGTGCTACTTTCAATGTCCCCCCACCATTTCAGCTTTTGGTCAAATTATGATTATCCATCAAACATAACAGTCGTAACTGTTGATTCGACTGCCAATCAAATGTGTGACAGTTTGAAGCACCCCAACCTAATTAAATAATTATTTATTTCTGATTTTGAAAATCTCAATTTATAGGGGAATTCCATTTTAATATTAATTTTTTAAAAGTATTGGACAGTTTACATTGTGCTACTTTCAATGTCCCCCCACCATTTCAGCTTTTGGTCAAATTATGATTATCCATCAAACATAACAGTCGTAACTGTTGATTCGACTGCCAATCAAATGTGTGACAGTTTGAAGCACCCCAACCTAATTAAATAATTATTTATTTCTGATTTTTAAAATCTCAATTTATGGGGGAATTCCATTTTAATATTAATTTTTTGATTTAAACAATGAAAACAAGTGGAAAAAGTTATCCCTGGTTCTTCACCCTCATATCGAATGGGACTTGAAAGAGACAAATACTCATGACAAAATTGAACTAACTCTAAACCTTTCTCCTTTAGAAGACTGTAGGAACAAATTCTATCTCATGTGTTGCTTCAAAATTATTAATTGCATTTTTGATTAACATATTTACTACAACTCATTACATTCAATATCCCCTCTCGGTAGACTCAGAAATTATGAACTGCTCTTCCCCAATCAACACACAACAAATTATAGATACTACATATTCACTATTATCCAGAATGTGTAGACCAGAGGTTCCCAACCTAATTTGTCTCACCGCCCATTTTTGGACTATATTTTCCATCAGCGCAGGCCCCCCCCGTTTCTTCTTACATGACAGTGCGATGAAATCTAAATATATACACTGTGGCTGATAAGAACTCTTCGCTGTTGATTGTATTCCTGGGCATGATCTTTTTATTAAATCAATAATGATTACTTTCGTTTAAAACCACTGTATTTAATATGTAAATATCTACATGTTTCAGAAGCAAAGCTCCCCTCTTCGGGATAAACAATTTACCCTTATTAAATACAGTGGTTTTAAACAAAGTAATTATTATTGATTTTTTGTATTTCTTGGGCATTAACTATTTAACAATTTCTAGACATTTTGTTTGAAAAGTTTTATGCACTATAATAATAATAATAATAATAATAATTGGATTACTTGTATAGCGCCGTTTTTGTGAAAAATCACCTCAAGGGCGCTGTGTACTATGTACTTTTGTTACTTGAAGTTATTATTTCTCGACGGGTTTCAAAAAAATTTTCAGTTAAAATTTTTCGGTTGTAAAAAAGTTTTTCATAGTAATGGATTTCTCGGAATATTGATAAATTTTTTATCAGTCGTGGATATGGATGTATTTTTGCACTTTGGTACAATGCACCTAAAACAGTGACGAGACGCTGGCATTTTACAAGCAGTTAAAGTCATAGATTTTGTGTGTTTTGGTGGGCTTTGAAAAATTGAAACTTTAACAATTATTTTAACTATGATAACGAACTTTAAAAAAAAATTTAAAACTGGTATTTAAGTTAGATCGTCAACATTAATAAAGAAAATTGAAATGGAGGTCCTTATTCCGTTAAATTTATATAAAATTGGTGTAATTTTGATTGCAGCAAGTGATGCGCTTTGCCGAGGTGGCCATGGAGGTCGAAGTGGCCAAGCCCAGGAACCTACCGGACCTGGGGGCCGGCATGACCCCGGGAAGGCGCAAGGCTAACTTGATCTTCAAGCAGGCCAGAGCCAAAGTCATGACTGATGAGGCGTGAGTAGAATACCTACGGCTGCATTTTAAAACCTTTAACTTCTTAGTAACAGGCATTCCCCCCCGAGATTTCATTTCTACTGCATTCAGTTATTAAATATCTGAATAAAGTTTTTTTTGTCCGCTTGAGATTCTTCAACAACTACTTCTACAACAACTTCTACCATCCACTTTTCCTCATATTTTACAGTCTTGCTTGGAATATTTTCAGAGTAACTAACCCTTTTTACTCTCTTTCTATCCATCATGCCGTTTCTCAGGAGGGGTAGGCAGAGAGGATGAACCACCAATTGATCCTTCCTTGGAAAACACATTTTTTGCTCTATTCATATTCATACATTGTCTCATACATACTCTTCTGCTATTCAGACTCAAGTATTTGATTCACTTGGTCGTGCCATGTCTTCCTCGAACATCCCTGATTTCTTCTAACATTCGCTTTTGCATCATATATTTTCCTTATAAAATGAAACTCTCGAAAAAAAAACTTCTTATATGCGGGATAAATTAGACCATTTTTCAAATTTAGTCTTCAAGGGACCTGAAAAACCAAACTTCTTAATAATAATAATAATTGGATGATTTATATAGCACCGTTATTCTTCTTGGGAACTTTTTAAGCGAGTTTCACTGTATTCTTTCTCCGTTCACCCACTCCATTTCTCCCTTTTTACGATTCCCTCAAATTTCCCCCAAGTCGCTCGCAGTTACCTGCGACTCACATTTTTTGCATGAATTAGTGTTTTAGAATTACAGGATGCTAGAGATCCTAAGCCCTCAAAATTTCACTTTAAATTCACTCTGGAAACAATCATCGCCGTTGTTTATATGTTTTTTCTTTGCAGGGGTGACGGCAACCAGCTGGATGTGGACCTGGCCCTGGTGTACAGTCTGGGTGGAGACTTCCCGACCCTGGAGCTGGGCGGTTCGCGCTGCGATGAGCTGATCCGCCAGCTGACGGAGCATCTGGAGATGAGGCTACAGCGGAGACGAGCTCTGCTGCGGGATAAGGGCGTACGAGGTTAGATTACAGTGTGATTCTAATCATTATTAATGATCTTTTCTAATAAATAGTTTTAACTTGATGTTATTAATGAGTAGGACCCAGATTCTCATTGCAAAACCTGGATATTTTGGACATTTTTTTCAATTTTTGCAGTTGATTGTCTTCCAGTATGAGGTTCATCTTCAATCGAGTCTGAGCCTTCCGAGGCTGCCTTAAACCACCTGAAAGCCTGGGCCCAAGACAAAATGCTGACATACATTCTGAAGTTTTGTCACACTGTTCCTCACTCTGAAACGATACTTGATAGCACTCTGTTGCTCGAAATTGTTGTCACTCATTTTCAGAATGCACTAATAACTGGTTAGCAAAAACAATTTGCTATGGACTATAAAGTGATTCTAGCGAGTTCAAACTCATACTGAAGGTGCATCATATGTTGGCCTGTTTCCCAAACAGGAAGCCTCCAGTGTTGCCAGGTTGAACGTTACCAGTCTCATTACATTATTTACATACCTTATATAATTTATTTTTATATTAATGGACAATTGCACAAAATACACAACATGAAATGAGATAAACATGAGCTACAAAAAAGAAAAGCCCATAAATAATAAATGAAGCAATGACAAAAATAGGACAAAAAATATACATTTCAGAGAACATTTAAGTCAAAGCCTGAACAAGGTTTTGGTAGAGTCCATGATGTTAGACATATTATTAGATATTCTTCGGAGTTTATTTTCGTAAAGCCTGATGAAATTGATTTAGACTGGTACCAAAAATTTCAAGGCTCTGGTTTGAGTTAACAAGTCTCGACATTCTGGATAGTGGAGAATGGTGCCCATAATTAGTAGAATGTTGATTGAGGAAAAGCAATTCAGAATATTGAACTGGATGAGTTGTAAACTCAATATCTTCCTATAATTGGTAGCTTCCTATCTAACATTTATTTAATTGAACAGATGAAAGGTTCAGAGCCCAGCTTGAGGAGTTGGTGAAGTCCACGGTGCTGGCCAACACGGAGGCGTCGGCCCTCCGCAGCCAGCTGGAGCAGGAGCGCCACCGCGCCCGTGCCCTGGAGCAGCGCCTGGTCACAAGCGAGGAAAACGTGGCGCAGATGGGCCGGAAGCTGGCTGCGGCCATGCAACATGGAGATCTTCTCAAGCAACAGGTTTGAAATTCTCTGTCTGGTTTCCAGGCAAAACTTGGATTGGAGTGTTTCAAACTCATCACATTCAATGACCATCAAATCATCCGACTGCACCACTTATATTTGTTTATATTAGAACGGTTAACCGTTTGAGTGCCAAAAAAATCATATACATAGTTGCTTGTAAAATGCCACCAAAAAATTTTTTTTTTTTTTTAAATGTATTTTTTTTTGAAAATCCCGTAAATTCTTCGAATTTCCATGGATTTTGATGATTTTTTGGGTGTTTTATTAAAAAATATTGAAATATTTGGAATAAAACGCTTGTATAAATGAACACAGTATTTTATTCAAAAAAAAAAAAAAGACAAGAATAAAAAACCAAAAAAAAATCAACGATTGTGCTTTCCAGCACACGCCGTGTGGACACCCTTCTTACAATACGCACAAATTGTCGTTGATCTACGCAGCCCAGTACAATCTTTATTACTACAGACCACACAGTGACATAAATTCTTTCCAGGAAGCTTCTGCAGTTTGGGTTTATGGAATGAAATTGTTGGAGAAATATCAGCATTTTTTTTTGTAGATAAGCATTCCTTTTCAATTGATTCAATTATTTTTGATGTGAACTCGTGTCTTGAAATTTTTTTGCTTTCATTATTGATTGAATATATTATATACGCGTTTAAAATCATTCTTCCAAAAATATTAAATGTTACCTTTTTCCAATATTTCAATGTTCTTCTTTCGTCTAAATATACATACAACATTTTATCAGACTCGTCTATTCCGCCCATTGGCGGTTTTGTGGTTTTTCTTTTTGGGTTTCGTATGAACCCCTATTTTTTTTCACTGTGACGTCACTCGTATTACTGTTTGTGGAAATTAGAATAACCGGGTGTTTTTTGGTTTTCTTATCTTGATATGAACAAAGCAGAATGTCCTCACTTTTATAATAATTCGGTTTTCCAACTTGAGACACCTGTGACTCCCGTGGTATGTCTTTCCTGTTTCGGCGGATGGTTCCTGTAATATACGTAATTCTTTCCAATAAAGTCTTAGCCAGTTGAATGCTTGTAAAAAAATTGTCAACAAAAATATGATAACTTTTGTCCAGGTAGTTACCAATTTTTAACAAATTGTATTACTTTAACATGGCCATGACCAAATTTTTTTGTAACATACTTGTCTTGCTCTAATTTTGCTCCTCGGTAACAAAAAAATGCCAGGCAGTAATGTGTTATGGAGTCACACAACATCCAAAACCTTATTCCCCATCTGTGGTGTTTTTTGTTGGGGAGATATTGTTTGATTTTTGAGCGGCAATGAGTCCCTACCAATGACTCATCAATAGACATATGGCGATTAGGGACATAATGGCGTCGGAAAACTTCATTGGCATGGACAACTAGCAAATTGAATTTTGCACAGGGGTCGTAATCTGGATGATTGGATGGAGCTAAGGTGGAATTATCAGTTAGATGAAAAATTTCAAAATTAACTGAAATCGGTTTCTTGAGAACATTTGTCTGAACCATGGTATGCCCCTCAAATCTGTACTCCAGTAGGAAACAATTGACGGTCGTCGTGTAATACCCATTTCTAGTATAAGCGCTATGAAAGCCTTCATTTCCAATACAGATACCGGTTTCCAAGCGTTTGCACGTGATTTGTTTCGTAAAGATTCAGAAGAGTTTTCAAGAAATTGTTGGGCATATTTGTTGGTTTCATTTTTTGTCGTTAACAAACTGACGGTAAAAAATAAGTCAAAATATATTATTGGTTTAGAATCACACGGAGGAGGATCCCGAAGTCCAGGCGTTTAAAAAAAAATGAGAATTTTCGGTAAAAAAATTGGTTCCGGGAATGAAAATGAGTCATTTCTGGTGTTACTCTCCATTTCTTGGTCACGATCCGAAGCATTACTGGAAATTCGCATCCTGCGGTTGGGAAACACTGATATCTGATCACTGACCTCACTCTCATCAGAGCTACTCACTAGAACTACTACTAGAGTAGTCAAAATCGTTGCTCCCGCTGTCAGACATTTCTTAGTACTCGCTCGACATTATGATTTTGAAATAACCTAAAATAAACAAATAATAAGTGAATCCGAATTTTAAACGGTTTATTACTTTCATACAACTATTAAGATAATATTACGATAATATTTACCAACGCCGCACCAGCACACCCGACGTACGCGCAATTTGAAACACGATTGACGCAATCGACGGAAATCGACGATCGGCAATCTCCGTAAAAACACGAAGCGACGAATATCGCCGATTGGCATTCAAACGGTTAAATGCTGATTCTCAGTCCATTAATTTTATCATGCTTAGTTTGATTTGTTATAGTGTATTTTCATTATACGATTAGCAGTTTAATATCTGCTGTAAATTTATTTATTTTTATGTTTTCTCTAGCTGGATGATAAGGATATGAAACTCAGCCAAAAAGTCATTGAAAAAGAACACCAGAAAAGGAAATTCACCCACAAAATGGCCACTGAACATGACAAGATGAGCAAGGAGTTGGATATAAAACTCAAATTGCAAAGAGACAAGATGAAGGTGAGATTTTCACATATTTTTCACAGATTTTCACATTTTCACATTTTATGTTACAAAAAAAAAACTTTTTTTTAACTATGTAATATGTAAACTTGAAAAACACATGAATTTGAGAATAAATATATTGCTAAAGAAAAGTAATTGTATGTTTCCAGAAAGCCATCCAGGAGAAAGAAGCCAAGATCCAACTTGTAAAGCAAATTCTAACATCAGAAGAAAACAACACGGTAGCCAGAGAAGAGAGGGACAACGGCAGCGAAACAGAGAAGTCAGCTGACAGCACGCAGGCCCCCAAGGTTACTTCCCCCACCTCCAAAAGGGTAAGAACTCTATTCTTGTAGTGTTATTATTTGGTTGGAGGGACCCACTGCCATCAAAATTGGTAGACTTGCCCGAAGTACGACTTTGACGGCTGGAGGCAAATGTCACATTACAACCATTTTGCCACCAGCTTAGTTTTCTGCCGTCCACGTTTCTTTCGTGTGCTTTTGACTGCGGTAAGCAAAATACGAAAGATTTATGAAAAGGGACAAACTAAATACTCTTACAAATAGTTTTTATAAACAAGCCGAACCTATTTACTAAGTTGCTGTTTTACTTAAATTGGCGGCTCACCTAGCTCACTAGTTCCATGACAAAACAGAACATTCAAGAAAAAGAACAAATAAACATAACCTATTCTTTTACCGTGTTTTGTGTTGTCACTGTTCTGTTTTATCTGGTTACCACACTTACCATATTTATCATTTTCAATAAAATGTATTTATAATGTCTTGTATTGGTTGCAGAAGTAGCAAAGTCAGTGTATTTGTGGGTATTTAACATGACACAACAGTTTTTAACACAAGAACCTAGCATGAGATGCCAAGAGATAATAACATAAAACTTAACTTAATTAATGTGTCGTTGAAATATTCCTTATGTATACATAATCTCATTAAAACTAGACTGTTGCTTTTCCACACTACCTCTCGTGCAAATTTAATAATGCTTGCATTCCTACCCAAATTCCAGAATATGAATAATATTGTGTTGCACCCTGAGCCTTTCCCCTCAATCGACCTAGCTGAAGAACCTCCTGTTATTATCTGTGACACCAAGAATACTCCCACTAAAACATCTACCCAGTCTCCCAAACCACTTTCCAAACGTCAACTGGTAAGTTTATGTAAGCATTCTTCTTTCCTTTATAAACCATTGCTGTAGTGTATACTCATGTATTTCTCTTCCTCTGGACATGTTAAATAATGTGCTTCCTCAACAACACCTAAAATTCATCTGTAAATAATGTTACGTTTTTCTATTGAACTTTCAGTCTAATGCCCGCCTGGGTTTTATTTCAACTTGTATACTTTGAATTCAATTTACACAACAACTTACAGTGTTTGAATGCATCATTTCATATTTCCAGGGCTTTGCAGTATCAAATCCTCGTCATAGAAGGTCTCTGTCAGCTGACGCAGGGGGGTCAGATCGCTGGCTGCAACACATGCCCAAACCCCTCGTTCCATCAGGAACTGTGATGCAGCCCAAATTCCCCAAGCGGAAGTCCATCACCAAACTAATAAACATGAAGGTAACCTATTAAATCAAAAGTGGTTTTATCTCTTTGAATGCCTCCTTCAATTTATCTTATAACCATTGATCCTATTTGATCCCCCTTAATCTTTATGGTGACGGAAACTCGCTTTATTGTACGTCTTTCTCATTAATATGTCTCTTTCAGGATATTACCAACTCCAAGACTTCAAATTACTGTTTGATATCTCAAGAGCAAGATACAGACGGTGAATTAGAAACAAAATTGTACAAGGTATCTTTTTGACATATTAATTTAACACGCTTCTCTATTTCCTTCTAACCACCAGTTTGAAATATTAAACTAATTGCATTGTTCATTCAGTTTATCTTTTTGTTGAAATCTATAAAATCCAAACTATGCCATTGTGTTGTGTGCATGAATGTAGATATGAAAATAAGGGATTTTAATGCCATTGAGAAGGTTTTTCACATAAATGGCACAATAATTGAAATTTTATGATATCAATTTTATTATTATTGACCTTAGCTATTACTTGCAGATCTCTGAGTAAATAATTATTTATTGTTGTAAATCTATTTTGGATCTGTTCTAATGTTAATTTTTGAATAGGGTGATGTCGTCCCGACATGTGGCGGAGGTGCCCAGGTGATCTTCAGCGATGTGGAGATGCTGAAGATAACGGATCCATGCACCCCCTCCGGTATCAAGAGGGAAGGTGGAGATACACCCTTCAAGAGGATAGGCAATGAAAACAAAAAGCCAAGGGTTTAATATATCATAAATTTAGTTCATTTACCATTTCCTTATACATATGTAATAATATTTTCCATTAATATTAATTAACCTGTTATTGTGTATCCAACTTTTCTTTAAATTATTGTTTTGGAGAATGTGAGCTTAAGTCGTGTTATTTCGTCCATAGTATGGCTAAAGATGTTGTTTTAGTCAAATTTATCTTTTTAGAATTAATAAGAAGTATTTTGTTTGCATCACTGTTTAATATTTAATTTTATAGTATAGTGATTAGGGAAGCTTCGCTTCCGAAACATGTTGATATTTATATATTAACCAGTGGTGTAAACAAAATACTTCTTATTAATTCTATTAATAATAATGCCATCAAATAATTATACATCTATTGAAGAAATTAAATCACTAAAAACTTAGAATATTAGTTAAACTTTATTAGAATTGATAGTTTTTAATAAACGGCGTTGTTTTTCAACAAACAACCCGGCCTTAGTCGGCTAACTCTGCTGTTGAATTCGTTGAGTCGTATTAGTTCAGGGCCAATACTATTTTAAGGTTGTGCACCAGTGTTGGTATGTTCATTGATTAAGTGGTGGCATAGACTTCTATAAATATTATTAGTATTTCAAATTGCGGGCTTGTACCTGGCATAAGAACTTATTTTCCTGAATATGCTAACAAGCATTTCTGTGTTCTTTAAAGAGAACACTAAGAAGTCGGTTTGGTATGTTAGACTTGTCCAAAATATTAGTTTGATTTGGTTAGTATGTAGTATTTGTTTGAATAATTCATTCTCAACCTTGCAGAATCTTTGTTGTTTTTCTATAAAACCTCATATTTCTTGCTTTCTAATAATTATTTACTCTCAATTTCTTTAACCACATACAAACTTTTATAAAAAGTTATATATGTAATTATTCTTCTATGTGATTTATTGTGGTACAGTGTACTTATTATGTAAAAACCTCTATGATAATTATTTTGATTTATAAAAATATTATTGTTTACTTGTTAGTCAATGACATTACAAACTTATAGACACATCATCGTCTAACAAAGTTAACATAAAATGTGGCGTGAGTATCAAACACGTTTCCAATTAATTCTTAATCTTTTAGCCACGGGAAGTCATCCCTATACATGCCCTGTTGCCCGGGCAGCTCACTCATGCACCGTAAAGTTTCTCCGGCGTTATAATAATAATAATAATCGGACCATTTCTATAGCGCCGCTTTTGTGAGAAATCACCTTATGTGTATGAAATACACTTGAAGATGGTAAAACTTGTACTTCTAAAAATCTCAAATCTTCGCACTACTGACATCTTTCGGAATTTATGCTTGGTACGTATCCCAACTAATGACACAAAGCTTTGAAGGGATCTCCTAACTTAGAGGGTAAATTCAAATCAGTTTGAATTCTTCCCTTGATATAAATATAAATACACTTGAAGATGGTAAAACTTGTACTTCTAAAAATCTCAAATCTTCGCACTGCTGACATCTTTCGGAATTTATGCTTGGTACGTATCCCAACTAATGACACAAAGCTTTGAAGGGATCTCCTAACTTAGAGGGTAAATTCAAATCAGTTTGAATTCTTCCCTTGATATAAATATAAATACACTTGAAGATGGTAAAACTTGTACTTCTAAAAATCTCAAATCTTCGCACTACTGACATCTTTCGGAATTTATGCTTGGTACGTATCCCAACTAATGACACAAAGCTTTGAAGGGATCTCCTAACTTAGAGGGTAAATTCAAATCAGTTTGAATTCTTCCCTTGATATAAATATAAATACACTTGAAGATGGTAAAACTTGTACTTCTAAAAATCTCAAATCTTCGCACTGCTGACATCTTTCGGAATTTATGCTTGGTACGTATCCCAACTAATGACACAAAGCTTTGAAGGGATCTCCTAACTTAGAGGGTAAATTCAAATCAGTTTGAATTCTTCCCTTGATATAAATATAAATACACTTGAAGATGGTAAAACTTGTACTTCTAAAAATCTCAAATCTTCGCACTGCTGACATCTTTCGGAATTTATGCTTGGTACGTATCCCAACTAATGACACAAAGCTTTGAAGGGATCTCCTAACTTAGAGGGTAAATTCAAATCAGTTTGAATTCTTCCCTTGATATAAATATAAATACACTTGAAGATGGTAAAACTTGTACTTCTAAAAATCTCAAATCTTCGCACTGCTGACATCTTTCGGAATTTATGCTTGGTACGTATCCCAACTAATGACACAAAGCTTTGAAGGGATCTCCTAACTTAGAGGGTAAATTCAAATCAGTTTGAATTCTTCCCGAGTCTTTATACACGTGATTGCGCAGCCACGTTTCATAAGATTCTCAAGCGGAGACGCTCACGGAGAAATACTCGTATATCAAATTATTGTTTAACTCTTATCCAGTAAAATGCACCAGCAATCAGCATCCGCACCACAGTTGAAGAGCTCTAGTTCGGTATGTTTTTTGTGTTGTCCTTGAAATATTAATATGGCCACACAGCCGCTGCTCGTATCATTCATGAAGATAAGCTTCGGCCATTTATCGAGTACCGTTGATGTTCTGAATGTTTATTTACAATTGAAAAGATGTTTGAAGACAATACCGATGTATTTTTACAAACAAATTTTAAAAATACATCCGTGATTATTATTTTTGACACCTGGAAAAGATTAATAACGTTGGTCATGTTTGGCAAAGACTCAAATAATATTTCTGTGTCAACGAAATAGACATAGAACTGCGTGTCGAATGCTACATTCTACATCACGGGTGTGAATGAGATGTAAGGTGACTTTTTTTTTTAATCAGTAGATTTTTCTGAAATAATTGTTTAAAAAAAAAAAATTAACTCCTTGAATCTGAAAAAAAATCATTGTGTGGCTGGCGAATTCTGAATTTCATAAACTGCCCACCATTTCCCGGTTTTATGATATTTGGAGGTGTCAAACGATTGCTTATTTAAGGTCGCAAGTGACTTGCTTTCTGAAAATGCATAGTGCAATTGTTAAGAATTAATTTCAAACAATAATTATTATTAGACCTGTGAATTTTAATAAAATCAATACTAATGGTCGCCTTAATATATCATTCCTCCAACCTGACGAATACGAAACGCTGTATGAGACGACCTGCTGCCAGAAGATCGTCCTTATACTTATGCATTACCACTACGTTCACTATTTCACTTTCTCCAATGGCGTTTAAAATCTCCGGGATCAATCGAAATGATTGTATTATTCAAAATAATAAGTAATATGTGTGTATTTTCAAATGAAATGTTATTTCTTCACCTTTACTAGTCTTAGCCGTATAATGGAAACATTTTTTCATCACACACAAGCATTTTGGCAATTATTTATACAATTTGGCTGGCGGATAGCACACAACCTCAAGTGACGCGTGGTACTTTAATACTAAATCTGATCTAAATCAAAGTACAACAATTAGGCCTATCCTTTGCTTGTAACTTTGAGAGCTCTACAAGGTGTCTTATGTTTGTAATGTCATTGTTGTTAGTATGTATGTATTTGTAAATATATTTAATAAATACAATAGGTATGTATGTATTTACAATTTTGTATAAATATTTATCTTTATGCTTAAAGCTGGTGAGTACATATACTTTTCATAGTAGAGAAGAGCAGGTCAAGACAGTGTGTGGTGGGGGACACGATTTTAACATTCTATTTCAATAATTCTCCTTTCTTTTTTAAATCTGTTTTGCTTCATGTATGTGAAGTTACAGCTAAATATCCAAAGATTTGTAATCTAAAAGAACACTATTTTATTGATTATCAAACCTTAACCTTTAGGGCGCCGAGCTCCCGCGATCTAATACTTCAGTAGTATGCCGAGGGTAAATTTGCGAGTGGCCCCCCCGAGTCTATTTTCATAATAACTTACTTGTTTTTGCATAAAATGATGTTTTTGTAAATTGTACTGTCTTACCAGATAAAGTGTTTATAAAAATTGTATATATATATCTATCATAAGTAGTTTCTCCAGGAGAGCTACTTTGATATTCAGAGAAATGATTCAACGGATACAAATTTTCCATATCCGATAGGTAATTCCGGTGCTCTAAAAGTTAATCATCCCGTCTTGCCCCCTCGTCTAGTATGTTATGTAAAGTAATTATTTTTTATGGCAAATAATTCCTCACCTTTAAAGATCCCTGTGTAGGAAATATTAATTATTTTTGGAAGTAAGACATTTTCAATTCTTCTGTAATAATTATTTTTTTGAACATTGGTTCCAATTAAAATCTAACAGGAACAACATTAACTCACTCTGAGCACTTTATTTTATAATTTGATGTGTGAAGCATCTCACTGTGCACTCTTTTTGTAATAGAAAATGAAGAATTACCTACACATTTAATATTTGAACAAAACATTATTACATAATATTTTAGAACAAATATTAATATAATAACCCTTTATCTGTATTTTATTATGTTATAGAACATACAGTTTTCGAGAAAATAAATATAATCAGCCAACCCATGAATTCTTTTATTTTTTATTACACCATCCCATACTGTGCAGCACCCTTGAGGTGATTTTTCATAAAAACGGCGCTGTACAAATCATCCAATTATTACGCGCAATCGCTTTAGGTGATTAAAAAAACTATATTAATTGATAATATATTTAAATTTAATTATTGTGTGTGTAAAGGCGGGACTCCTGCGAATGTTTTTTTTTGAAACATTAGGCAAAAAACCATACACAGTAACATTTGTTTTCATACACATTCTGTCTCTTGCTAAAATGTTTTGTTTTTAACCAAGACATTTTAGCATTTTGTAGACAACAAGATGAGTTCTAGAATAATCTTTTGAATGTACTACATATTTGTATAGGTTGAAGAAAAATATCAGTGTTTGTGTTTATTGTTGGAATAAAAAAACAATATAAATGTCAAATACTGTTTATAGTTTATCACAATGTGTCCTTTAAAAAGTTCTGTAAAGGCTGTACTGCTATTAGAAATAGCAGACAAAAATACGAGAAAATACGACAGTTAAATAAATTATTATTGTTACTGATACATAGCAAAATTCTTATAATAATGTATATTATTATCTCGCTCAGTACACATAACCTTAAAAAACCCATTCGATTTATGCTGTGACTGACGAAACATCGAGCTCATAGATAGACACACACTGTGCAGTGGTTATTAAAAAATAAAACAAACCCTTCCCCTCTTTGCCCGTGAGTGGAATGTTTTCCATCGGTGATGGAAAGCAAAAACATTGAGTATGCACACATAAATGTGTACGGTAACCAGGCCCGATCCTGTGCGATTGGAGCAGTCCTCTCTGGGCGCTAACTTGTCAAGGTGCTGATAATACTAGCTGACACAGCGCCCTTGAGGTTATTTTTAACTATAACGCTATACAAATCATCCAAATATTAATTATAATAATTGCTACTTAGGCGTCTGTTAACGCGACTAACGCCTATATACCTAGTATATTAATTTTAAACACCTCGGATAATTCCGTAGGCGCAGACATGCAATAATAATACTATCACCTCATACCAATCATCGTTCTCATCAACTTAGATCGTTCCATACGTTTATGAGTATGTTAAGTGAATGTATCACCTATCTTTTGTTTGAATGAAAAATTCAGTGTGAGGAAACGAGACAGATGCAGAAAACTCAGTGTAAAATGAGATGGATATAGGCGCCATAAGAATAAGCAACTTTTATGTGAATGTGTGCGAAAACGAGATACAGAACACAACAGTGCAAAATGAGATGCTTATAGGCGTCCACCCGGGCGAATCTTCTAATGAAAGAGTGAGAGGCCGAGCTATGAATTAATTCATAGTGCCATTTCATTCTTCCAGTGCGGTCAAAGACGTTTTCTGGTCAAGGAACGTAACTACCAAATACAGATGGCGTTAATTCTGTTTGCAGCTCACGTACGTATTCGTCCATCATATCAACAAATAATATGGGTTTCCTAAACCCTATATCATGCCCAAGGCAGCCCACACATTG
The DNA here is from genome assembly GCA_022606495.2 of Halesus radiatus. Lineage (NCBI taxonomy): Eukaryota > Metazoa > Arthropoda > Insecta > Trichoptera > Limnephilidae > Halesus > Halesus radiatus. Next base: position 253,971 of record JAHDVE020000925.1, read on the forward strand.
GGTAAAAAAAAATCCATCAGGTGACATTACTACAGTTTGCAAGACAAAGGGGTTAAGTTCTCCCTGTAACTTGCTAAAAAACCAATAGATACCGGATTTAGTAATACTAAGTACTCCACAGGATTATTTCTGTAGTACTTTCTTCCTCATCCATCACAGAACAGGATTGATAAGGACAAGATCGTCGTAAGCAATTTGGTTTAGGGTGTCAAAATTTTACTTGCATCAGGTGTTGTTTGGCTCAGGGCCGGCCCTGATGATAACGCCCCTTCGTTTTGTGTAAATGTTTTTTAAAAACATTCATAGGAGACATGGCTTAAGATGAACAGGGTATACATGTAGACATGTTATTTAATCTTTATTTTTCCCGCCACTGTTTTTTTTTCTGATTTTCAAATAACCTGACCATATTAAAAAAAAACTCCCACCATGTACCATCATTATAAGTGAAAAAATGTTGCTTGTGCCGTGACGGAGGAATTGAATCCAAAACACCTGGGTAACCCGACGCTTTTGTCAACTTGGCTACTAACCGGTCATCGAGGGATGATTGAAATAGTACCATGGTTATTTTAACTGATTATTAATGTAAAATTTTCTCATTGTACTTTTTTTTTAATCACAGTTGAATATGCTACGACAATAAAAATATTGTATCTGTCGTCCAGTATGTGAGCAAAATATCTCGAAATTAAGATTTTAGTAAGAATATTTCATTACTATGACACCACCAAGCTACTCACTTTATCTTTGAAATAAGTTCTACACTTTTCACATTCGAGGTGAATTAACATAACTCGATTTTTTAATGTTTTTTTTATTTACAATTTTGATCTATGAATTTAATTTTGTTTTTCTATTTATCTAACATCTAATTGTACATAATTAGTTAAGAAATATTTGTACAGCGCCCTTGAGGTGATTTTTCACAAAAACGGCGCTATACAAATTATCCAACTATTATTATTATGATTATTTCAATAGATAAATTTCAGAAACACAAAAAATCACCTTTTCGTGTAATAATTTTCTTCCTTGCAAAGCGTTAAATAATATAAAATGAGAATGCAGCCTACAAATAAAATATTTAACATCAGTAAAGTAAATAATCAAACAAAAGTAAATAGTTCAGAACTGAATGTTTGCCTTTCTCCTTTTCTTTGTTTAGGGTTTTTTATCCATTAAGATCTTTTCCCTAAAAACTCATGAAATGTAAAATTAAACTCAGTCAAGTAAATACAACCATCAGATGGCGATAGTAATAAGGCCAAAGTGCCGCAGTACTAGTTAGACAGTAAAATGAGGGGGGTATTGCTATAAGCCCCAGCTAGTTAGAGGATTACGAAAGAATCCGTAAAATCAAAAAAAAAAATCAAATGTTGATAAGACGCTAATTATTAGATGGGTAATATTATCTAGAATAACGCAAAAAGGTAGGAACTAAAACTCGCTTTAGGTAATTACTCTAAGTCATTTATTATTGCTAGTCTTAAACTAAAGTTAATCTTAACTAGGTACAAAATATCCTTAAAATTTGAAAGTCGCATACTTAAATCTACTTGTAAAGTTTTTGTACTTAAAATTAACTATTCACTTTGCTTAAATGTACGTAAAAGTTTGTATTCTTAAAACTAGAGATTCACTTGGCTTAATTCTAGGGAAGAGTTTTTATATTCAGGTGTGATATTATGTGAAAGTCTTTGCGTGAGTATTCACAGGACGACAGGGTGGAAGAATTATAATAAGAGTTCAGAAGCAATTCCCTGTTAGGATGATTATCCAGAGTCCTGTGGCTGGTCTTCGAAGGGCGGTGACCAGTAACTTCATGGCCAGACGTCGGCAGCAACTGCGGTCAGAGTGCCTGGGCGGCCTCTCTGAGGGGTGAGGATGGGTACCTTCCTGGGCGGAAGCGTACGGCCTGGGTGGCCTCTCCGAAGGGCGGAGATGGGACACCTTCCTGGGCGGAAGCGTGCAGTCGACTTGGCTTAGTACCATTTGGTGTAAAAAATATGCGCTTAGATCATTGTTTTTTTTAAATACATTCGTCTTCTTACGACTTATTTTGGTCTTGCTATAAAACCTTTTAAACGATCGCAGCGCTCTCATTTTATGTCTACTGTAAAAGGTCAGATTTTACCGATTTTGTTAGTTGTACAAACAACCTTCATTATTTTTTAGCGTCAGTTATTACTGTTGTTCAAATGTACCCCGTCTTCAAACATAATTTTTTGACAGCCATAAATTTCAGTTAATCAATATTTTTTATTTGTTGGCTTCAGTGGCAAAGCAAAGAAGAAGAAAAATAAGTACGTATTGTCAGCTGTCAGTAGTGTTTCGTGTTTGGTAAAATAATGATACCAGATACATATTTGTTTGTATTTTCGTAAAAAGATATACATGGAAACATGAGTACAATATCGCAGCCTATTCTTAACATAATAGTTGTTGGTTTTCATCATAAAAAGGGCTGTCAGGTGAGAAATCAAAAGTTCTACTAATTAATCGATAGCGCAAAAAGCACTTTTCGACAGGACCCGTTCTTTAAATTAAGCTCCTATTTGCAATAAGAAAACATCATACATGAAGCATGAAAGTGTATGAAATCAGATACAAAGAGAATTATCGCGAATACGTAAAACATTCCACCATGACTCAACAGGCTTCGATTCTGTTTATTATGTTGGGTTATGTTCATTATTACTGAACTGTTTTAAGAATAATATAGTTGACAGAGTAATTATAATACATCATTGTTTAGGTCAAGAATCATAATAATATTTACATTGTGTATTCTCAAATGACAAATATATATTGAAATCACAATTGCTTCGTGTACATCACTTTTTTATTTGATAAAAACAAATTATTCTATACATACGCCAACTAGTTGCGACACTCATCATCAGGGCATTAAGAATAAAACTATTTTTTAGTATAAAATACATTTATAAACAATAAGAGAGAAATATTACAAATATTTGTTATCGCCTATTTTGGCCCGGGGAAAATAAAGCAGACATGTTCATGTATAACACATGTTCATGTATATATTGTAATAAATAAACATATACTCTTAAACGAATGTTAAGAAATCAAACTAAAAATGAATTATGTATTAATGAGAAATGTGCTGTTTCGGGTAAACTATAAAAACGAACTGGATACCCTGACCAAAAAACCTTGGTTTTTTTAGTTTTTTGTGTGATCCGGCAAATTGCTTTCGTTGTCAGATGCTGGGTCGCTACCCATCATTTGGGAAGCACTGTCCTAGGGAGGTTTTTTAAAAATTGAATGTAAATCAAATTTAATAATGTTATTAAGTTCTGCACTATTTTTAGTTTTTATTATTGTGACAGCTGTTTCAGCGTTCAAGACCATTTTCAAACACCCTGGGAGGTTCATTAAATAATTTTAAATTTACTTAAATAAAATACTAAATTCCTTAAAAAGTTGAACACTGTACCGTGGTATGGAATGAACTCTTTGACAATGTCACAGATTTCTGGATTTTAACATAATGTTCTCAGATAGAGTATGCCTATCCTGAGCTGTCGGCGACCAATCCTCACGAGCTTCCTTCAGCATGGCGCCACCTGCCCGCCCTGGCCCTACCCGACGGATCTCACAACTTTCACAGCGACACCGTTTACTTCCACCTTCCCGGACTGACGCAACCAGCACACACGGTCTTCGCTGTGTCATGTTTCAGGCAAATACCTCTAGAGGTGAGATTACATAATTTACTCCTTAGATAAGTCTTATAATGCACCAGACTGGGATAGTCTTGCCGAGTGTCGCCTTTTAGGCCTCATCAATTCTACCAAGAAATGCATGAAGTGTACTTATACTTTTGTTATAATAATATGCATTATACTTACATACTGTCTATATAACTATGCATTATACTTAAAATTTATTACTAAAGTCACACACATGTACAACCTTTAAATAGAAATTAATAAAAACAAACAAACATTCGTCTACTATATTCTCTATAATAAGCGCTGCAACTCAATCACACAGCACCGAGTCTTTTAGGCCACACGTTTATTTTTATTTTGTGCATACGTTATACACGTATGCATCATGCAGGCGCTATGGCTGTGGGACCGTGTTAAAAGTTAAATTGCAACTTTCTTCAATGGCTGATCAGAGTTTCGTGTTGTTAAATCATGCAGGCGCTATGGCTGTGGGACCGTGTTAAAAGTTAAATTGCGACATTCTTCAACGGCTGATCAGAGTTTCGTGTTGTTAAATCATGCAGACAACGTAATGATTTCTAATAATTTTTACCATAGATCAAATTAATAACAAAACCTTTTTTAATAATCAATTAGATATCGTAGAACATTACCTAGTTTATCATAATGACAGTTGCTTGTGAAGTTGGGCAGTTCTGTGTATGAGCATTATATTTTGCATCCGCCATGGTTGACATGAAGTGGTGTTATGATGTTGTGTATCTTGGTATATTTTGTCTGCCTGTCTCTGAGGAGATATTGCTGAATCATATTGTGATGAAATCTTAATGTTTTATTTATATTTAAAAAAATAAAAATAATAAAAAGAAAGACAAATATTCCCTTGTTACGAATAACCTGACAGTATTTGAAAATCTCCTACTTCCATCTCAGTAAGCGGAAGATGTTGCTTGTGTCGTAATGGAGGACTTAGCCAGCTGAGGAATTGAACTCACGACTTCTGATTAATTTAAGCAACTGCCTGAACCTATTGATAAAACCGCACCGCTTTTTATATTCTTACTTTTTGAAGAGGTATTCAATGCAATCAATAAGCTCTGTCATAGTATATCTACGTACAATATTTAGAGATTATTAATAAAACATCTGTTTTAAGTACGCTGTTCAATAATTACATTCTTCATAAAAATACTCTATTTTTTTACGTCTAATTTATCATTTATTTTTTTGCCACTGCTTATTAATAAGTTAAAAAAAACAAAACAGATATTTTAAAAAGCCATGTTCAAATTATTTTTGATGGATTTTTTTTAAAACCATCTGCAATTAATTGTGTACAACAAACTATAATAAAATAAAAAAGTCTTATATATTTAATAACTCTTAGCAATTGTAAGTTATGACATGTTAAAAGTGGTGTATTTTTTAAGGCCACCTTGTACATAATTCGTAGTAGGTATGTAATGTGATAAACTGTGTTCATCAGTTATGACAGTCCACCCACTCCTTTTTCTGTATTACTTTTTCATAATGCGAGATACGTATTATTAGTCATTCTGCATACACAAGTTTATCTGTAACAAGCCATGCAACTAAGATAAATTAAAAACACTGAACGAATTACTCTAGAAGTGTGACATATACCGATTTGAAAGAAAACTAATGCCTCCATAAGACCTTTCGACTTCCAGACCACAGACAGGCCAATAAAATTGATTACAAATCTGTTCAAGAAAGAATTCCAATATTTGAAAATGTTTGATCAATTTCACCCAAAGTAGGATAAAAATGACCTTGCTTCAGCCACACAGACACGCCCACAAGACACTTTCATCAGTTTATCTCTTCAGTGATTAAAACTAATAAACACAGCTTTATGCTTTTACAGCAAAATAGCATATGTATTTTTTATAATAATTATTAACCCTTTTGACTCGGACATGACTCACAAAAATTGCTTTCATGATTTCATTTTATTTAACATGGTTTCCTATGCCATTGTCTTTTATATGATACATGTAACTTTGAGAAAGAAAGGGCTTTTGTTGTAATTTAGCTCAGCCAATAAATCGGCACGTTGAAACTTAAGGCGGTCTATAAAATAAAACTTTAATATCATTGTCTTTGTTGCCATTAATCGAATCTTTTAACTAGTGCATATTTCTAAACATTTGATGTGTGTTTCAGCAAGTAACGCAACGTACGTCAGACATGACGCGCAGCTCTGTCCAAAAGAGTGTTTGTGTGATATCGCGCGAACCTCTCTTTGGCCGCCTTGCTGTAAAGCTAGAACTTGTAGCGAGAGCGTGGTTTAGACGAGGGGATTTTTGCAGCACTCAACTACTTGAAGATACTTACAAACATCTCAATGGATGTCCAGCTCTTACTGAACAAGTATTGGAAGGTCAGTCTTACATGCTTTTACATCAAATTTTCAGCGGGAATGACCAAGTCAATTAAGTGTATGGTAAGCTGTTTGGCAGCCTGCACTCACCTAGGAGACTAAAGAACTTCTTGTGTACAAATGGTAAACTAACACTGGTACAAACAGATATTACCTATTCCTTACGGCGACATGAGCTATTTGTGCATAAATAGTGTTTTATGACCAAATATCTCCCTCTCTTAGCTTAGAGAACTCATGATAAGAGAACTCATGAAGTCCCCACCCACCAGTCTATATTATTCACGCATTTCTTTACAATTCATGCATATGTGTCAGGAACAAGCTGCTTTCTGACATATACGGAGTGCTCCCTCCAAGTCCATTTTCAAAGCCAAAATGAAATGATTTTTTTTCATTCCAACAAAATAATATTGTTCATTTCCGCCGTCGACCAACTAAATCTAAATGCGGCTCATGAATTTGAAACGCCAAAACCTAATTTTGGTTTTCAAAAATATTTATCAAAGAGAATTTATGTAAAAAAAAGGTTTTTATTGCTGTCGAAAGATCGTATAAAGCATTGCTTTTTATCTTTTGTTTTGCAAATTTACTCCCAGGCCAATTAGTCCTGCCAACATTAGTAATAAATTTTAGCTGTAAGGTATTGGTTGTACGTCAAGTGATATGTTATATAAATTAATTGTAAAGCATCCTTGAAGTGATTTTCCCACGAAAACGGCGCTATAGAAGTAATCCAAATATTATTATTATTATAACAGAGTGAGGTTTTTTATAGAGAATTTTTCAATCACAAAATTTACCCAGTTTGAAATATTTTAGACAGGGACTACCATTTAAACTATATATACTCTTTAAAATGTCCCTGAAATGTGGCTCTGTGCCCTCTGGTTGGAAAAAAGCGGTCATTCATCCTATACCTAAGAAAGGTGACCGCTCCAACCCGGCCAACTACCGCCCCATAGCGATCACATCAGTTCTGTCCAAGGTGATGGAACGTGTGATCAACGACAAACTGCTTACATACCTCGAGAAGAACAAAATCATTAACGACCGCCAGTATGGATTCCGGCGGAACCGCTCGTGCGGTGATCTTCTCGCGTATGTGACGCATGTTTGGGGACGGTGCCTGGAACGTTATGGTGAGACTCAAACGGTCTCACTGGACATTTCTAAGGCCTTTGACCGGGTTTGGCACCGAGGACTTGTCAACAAACTGCCTTCTTACGGACTTCCCGTTTCCTTGTGTACGTGGATTGCCGACTTTTTGAGGGAGAGATCGATTCAGACGGTTGCTGATGGTTTCATCTCTTCCTCGCATTCAATAAATGCTGGCGTCCCACAAGGATCGGTTCTGTCTCCGACATTGTTTTTGTTGCACATCAATGACCTCTTGACATGTGCACCAATCCATTGTTACGCGGATGACAGTACAGTCCATGATTGCTTTTTGTTTGACAAGCCCCCAAAGGGCACACAAACTCCAATGGCTCGGAGGGCTTTGAAACAGAGAATGGACGGTTACCTCGAGAGGGTCTCCTCTTGGGGTAAGAATAACCTCGTCGAATTTAATGTTTCAAAGACCCAATCATGTCTGATTACGTCTAAAAGGGATCGAAATGACAATCTAGTCTCCTTTAATGGAAGCAATCTTCCCAACAAGCCCTCCATTGATATGCTTGGTGTAACCTTAAGTGACCAGCTCAGGTATGGGGGCTCCATCGAAACCCGAGTAAAGTTAGCCTCTCAGAAGCTGGGCGTATTGTACAGAGCCCGCAGATACTTTAATAGTACACAACTGCTGACCCTGTACAAATCGCAAGTGCGCCCCATTGTAGAATTTGGCAGCCACCTCTGGTCGGGAGTCCCAAAATATCTGAAAAAAAACCTTGACTCTGTGCAGAAACGGGCGGTCCGTTTGATAGATTCGCCTATCTTAACAAATGGGTTGCAATCTTTGGAGCACAGACGTCGGGTGGGAATGCTGTCCTTGTTCTACCGGTATTTTAATGGAAGATGCTCCGAGGAACTAGCGTCATTGATCCCTTCGGCACCGGTGCATAGTCGGGAAACACGCCAAACGCGCGCCCAACATTTGCACACGGTTGACATTTGTCACATGAGAACGGGTCGCTTCTACGACTCGTTCTTGTGTTCAACAGCTCGGCTGTGGAATGATCTGCCGGCCTCTGTGTTTCCTCCATCCTATAACATGGGTCTCTTCAAGACCCAAGTTCACTCCTTCCTATCCTCTAAAAGATCCTCCACACAGCATCCCCAAAGATGATATAGGCCTTGAGGGAAATTGTTTCCTCCTTGGTCTCCTGTGTGGAGTTACTGTAAAAAAAAAAAAAACCATGGACTTTATCATTGACAATTTAATTTGCTATCTGTATACTGAATCTGTAAAAAACATTCCAAGCAAACAGAAGCCATCATTGTATGGGTTTGTGACATGTAAATGTATTCAAGTTTCAACAATAGTTTTGTCACAAACTTCACACTCAACAATGACGTACAGCGTGGCAATAGGTACATGAAGTAGGGTTCTTAAGTTTCAACTTCAAATTTTGTGATGCCTGTCTTTCTGGCTTTCTATTGCCGAACCAAATGAACAACTACATCATGCGATTTAGAGTTAACTTTGTGTTCGGTGTTATTTTGGAGCGAAGTGTGGAAATAGAAGTAGCCTTTCGAAACGAGGCAAAAGAATTTGATAGGGAGTTATGTTATGAAATTACTCATGCAAATCTTGCAAATCTGTATGACATGCCGTATATAGTAGTTCATATATCGATGATTTCCGCCCACTTTCATTCCTTCCCTTTCTTTCCCCATCCTTTTCCTACTTGAAGACATTTCCGTTTTTATATTTTGCATAGAAAGTTTCTTTTCTTTTCATATCTACATACCAGTGGAAGTCGGTGACTTTGTAGAAGGGATGCTTGACAATCAGTATATTATACCTACTATCAAATTTAACAAACAAATCTATAAACTAGCTCATGAATAAGAAGCAATTACTGATAAAAAGAGTCAGTCTATTTAGCTGTATAAATTATTTATGCTCCGCAACATTACAGATCTAAAATATCTTAAATGTCATATAACAAAAAAAATCCACAACATAGGTACCTGAGTTTTTATTTAATTAAACTTGAGCTCGATTTGATGGTCCTTATTTAATTCTTGATGTCATGTATGAAATGGGAGTCAATTTTTCAGTTTGCAGAATATCTTTATACAAAGAAATGTGATGAATTAAGGCCAGTAACAGTTAACACCCTACCTAAATATGAACAAGTTCTCAAATTCATAGTAAAACAACAACTTGTAGAATTTTTAGAGAAAAATAATATATTGTGTGAGGAAAATTTTCGGTTCCGAAATAATCAATCCTGCGAAATGGCTCTTAACTTAGTATACTTAGAAGACTGGAAAGAAGATACTGATATTTTTTTAAATATAATTGTTATTTTTGATTTCAAAAGAGCATTTGAAACTATTGACAAGAAAATTATAATTGAAAATTGGAATAAAGGGAACAGCATTAGATTGGTTTAAAGATTATTTAACGGACAGGTATCAGACTACTAAAGTGGAAGAAATAGTGTCGGATCCGCTACCTGTTAAATTAGGAATGCCCCAAGGGTCGGTTCTTGCACCAATCCTCTTCATAATATACATAAATTTTTTTAATAATGCCGTTACAGACTCTTCGCAAATGACGCATTGATATATATATATATATATCTGGAGATAATTATGTGTCAATTATGAATCAACTAAACTTTGACCGTAACGATGTAGCTCTTTGGCTTAAAAATAATAAATTAAAGTTACATCTAAGCAAAACCAAATTTATGAATATCGGAAATAAAGGAATAGCAGATACTCCTTTGATAATAATGGATGGAGAAATTTTGAAGGAAGTATCCGAAATGAAATATTTGGGTGTCATTTTAGATTCCAGACTGACTAACTCTAAATACAATATTATGTTATAAAGAAAATCTCCAAAAAAGTCTCACAACCCGGAAGGATAAGAAGATACATCAGTGCAGAATCCTGTAAAACTATATACAATGCCATCATTCCTGATATTAATTATTGCCGCAGTATTTTATTCTTGTCAAAAGTGGAGGATTTTAGAAAACCAACAGTTTTGCAAAACAAAATAATAATAATAATAATTGGATTACTTCTATAGCGCCGTTTTCATGGGAAAATCACCTCAAGGGCGACTTACAAAGCCATGAACACCAAAAAATTTCCAAGATAAACAATCAAATGTCAAAAAATACACAAACATTTCCTCTTTATGTACACAATTAATGGGTAAATCAAACTGAACAGCTGCGTATGTATATATGCTGTCTGATGTATTCAGAAGTTAAACCAAACATGTCGAGACAAAAATCTTTCCAAACATTACAAAGAAAAATATAAATTGCGATGTGGTCTGTCTAGGCCATGTGATACATTTTTTTTTGTTCTACCATTTAAACGTAAACTCATTGGCAATAGCACCATTCCACGTAGCTCGCCGAGTTGTATAGTATATTGGAACCGCTTGCTGAAAAGACAACGGAAAAAAAATCAATTTTGAAAATCAAAATGGCCTGGCTAGGCCCTATTGCTCATCGGAGGGTTATGCAAATTATATACTTAAAATGTAATAGTTTTTCTCTTTAAAATCTTTAATGGCCAACAAAATTCCGAGTTCTTGAGAAAAATTAGTAAACATCAACTTACACATAACCACTCTACAAGAAGAAGAAATGATATAAGAAAACAAAACTCATTACTATATAGAGCTGTGAAGATCTTCCAAGAAATACTGGCCAATATAAAAGAAGATGAAAATTTGTTGAAATTTAAGAAGGAAGTGATGAAGTACGTAACATGCAATTTTCAAAGTTGTAATTTGTAAAGTTTAATTTGTAATTCTTAATTATATATTGTAAATGACATTGTAAAAAAATTGTGTGTAAGACATATTATGTTCATATTAGAATACATGTAACCAATGTACATGTGTTCTATTTTAAGTTAAATAAATAAAATTTTAAAAATAATCACGTTTTATCAATGGATTACGATGTAATTCAATTTTCAACTGTAATCACACCAAAACTATTAATCACCACTAGAAAATAACTGCCTAAGTGATTTATGTTTAAGGTCTAGTTAAAAATAGTAAGTCACTTATAATTTTGTTATAGTAAGTAGTTCATGTATCGATGACTTCCACCCACTTTCATTCCTTTCCTTTCTTTCACCATTTAAGGTGTAGTTAAAAATAATAAGTTACATATAATTTTGTTAAAAAAATTATTCTGCAATTCTGTTGTTTTGATCATAATGTGAATTGATGGCAGTATGAATTAGAATGAGATGAATTCGCTTAGATAAAATGTTATATGTATGTAATGTTGCATTTCCAGGTTTATCTGTAACAAATCTAGTAGAAACCTGGAGACACAAAGCTGTTCTCCTATTCAAACTGTTACTACTACAAAGAAAGGTTGTCCTACACGGCTCACCTGCGGGGCCTGTCAGCTCATCCCTCCTCACTCTGCTCTCTCTGCATCCTGATTGCATACAAAAAGGATTATACCAGTCTGCCAATATCATGTAAGCCTTTAAGTTATTGTAAAATTCAACATTTTGGTACAACACATCACACTTCCTAAATTTTACAATGTATTTTCAGACTTTCTCGACCCATGTCTCCAGCCCCTCCGTCCATTCCAGCAAATGAATCTCTCACATCAAACATTCAAGTCAATGAAATTGAAGCGCAACAGAATGGTAGCTTTCTTGAAATTGAGCAAATATTTTTTGGAAAAGAAGAATTATGTATCGAAGGAGACAATTGCAATGACCTAATGATTGACAGAATAGATCAGAGATTAAATGTAGACGATACAATTATAGTCGGAGAGAGAGAAAAGAGCCACAGTGTTGGAGAGAAATATAAGCCTGTCAAGACTATTCCAGAGTCACATTCAACTCCATCCATGGTTAGAGAAATGAGCGTCAACGGTTTGGCTCACTTAGCGGGTGATGCGGAGTTTTCTGAATTCGGTCTCCCTCTGAAATTATTCTCCGAAGGTTATCTCTGCCTTCCCTACCTCTCCCTTCAATACATGGATCTTTTATCAGACCCAGCAGTTAAAGGTTTCCTAATTGGCGCATCCAATGTTCTGTTTAAGCAAAAGAGGCAATTGTTTGATGTTTTAGTTGAAACAAGTGATTTGAGAATTGAAACAGCTGACTTTGCTCTAAGGAGACAACTACAACTGAGTACAGAAGATCTGAGATTTGCTGATCATTTAGTGAGGCATGCGGCATTGCAGGGAGATGCTTGGATACGTGATCAATTTGCAGGATATGTTCTTTGTCTATTGAGGACTTCTCTTTTACCAGGTAAACAAACAGTCAGTTTTAATTGTGTTTCCGGTGTGTACGCTATTCCAAATTACACTTTAAATACTTATAATTTCAATGCATGTCAATAATTATTTAATGTGTTCACAGAGGGGAGCAGAGAAATAGACAACTTCAATGCTTCATTTTTGAGTGCTTTCAAAGCTACAGAAGCCTATCAAGACTGGGTAGTGACTGCAGAACGAGGAGTTGATGATCTCTTTACTAATATGCCCGCTGGACATCCCTTTGCTGGCCAACTCTCTGTTACTGACATGAAACTTCGATTAGCGCAGTGAGTACAAATTATGAAAACAAATCTGATTACTTACAAGTAGATTCAGTATGTAGTCTTATTTGTGTTTTATTTGTCTTTACAGTACTATGTCCAGTACAGAGAGTGGCAGGAAAGTAACCCAAGCCGTGGTTAGTACTGGGCGTGCCGTCGCATCCACATCCCGTGTTGTAGGTGGGGCCCTCTCTCAGGCCAAGGGAGCCCTGTCTGTCTGGTGGAGCACTCTCACTACACCGTCCCCTGTCGGAGAAAACCCTCCAGCAACCGATCCAGACTTTGAAGTCTTAGAAGCTGTCCCCCAAGATGATAAAACCAATGAAGATGCTATTAATAACGTGAAAACTCTCTCTGTTGCGAGTAATTGCAACAAGTCAGTTAATGAAAAGGCTGAAACTATTACAATTCACTGCGCTGCTGAAGTCGAAGAATCTGATGCCGAGGAAGCTGTTGAAAATATGCAGACTAGTTTAAATTCTAATCGGGCAGATTCAAACAGAATAGGAAATAAACCCATTTCTGATACAGTTAATAAAGGCACTCTTAAATAGTGATTTTGTGGTATTACAATTATTTTGACTTCTCAAGTGACTTTTGTGATTTTTATATAAATAGATACATAATGTTGACTATTCAAAATTAGTTCTTCTTTCTGATGTTAATCAATTGGTATTTCCAATATTTCTACATGTGTAGAATAATTATTCTCCATTAATGATTTATTTTGAAACCTTCAACATGCATACTGGTATAATAACAATAATTATCAGAGTACTAATTTTCTACTAGGTTTTAGTGTAACTTCAGTAAGGATAGAAAATATTGGCAAAGGGTTAAGCACTTTTTACTGTATACAATTTGCTGAAATCGTGCTTTGTCATTTGGGTTAAATACAGTTAAGACTATATTTCTATCTAAATATTACACATACTTCTATGTTCATATGTAAACACCATCTATTATTTTCCACTTTCTATGTTCGAGGGGTAGTGTTCTAAGGAAATGTGAATTGGCTTCATCATAAGTTTAGTAAATTATTGACTCTTGTTATTTTATGTATACTTATGGCCGGCCACCAGTCAATTTTTCCTTGGCCAGCCTTTTTTATTTATGGGAGTTTATACAATATGCATACAGTGAATCACTCTTATAAGGTTCTTCAAAGGACCAGAAAACAAAACTTCTCATGTGGGAAAACCTTATGAGGGTCGTTCTCACGAAAAAGTACATAAACCCGTTGTGCCGGTATTAAGTTCCGTTGGAATTAAAATAATCTTTACATATTGAACATTTTTGGCATTGAAGCATTAACAAAGATCGTGATTTTATTAAATTTGCTTTTAAAAAAAATTACCTAAATTCTACCTAAAATTTTAAACTACAGATGCAAAAACACACTTCCGGGAACCTCTAGATGCCCGGTTTGCTATGTTTAAACTACTTTTACCCTTCCTTGCCGGTGCTATCAACTTGACATATTTATTGTAATAATATTAAACAGTTCATATTTTGGGTGTTCCTCGGCAATACATTTATGTATTGGATAAAATAATTAAAATATGTAAGTATTTATCGAACTGAACTGAAAGAAATGTTTTCTCATAAAATCGGGAAAAATTATTTAATATATACGTATTTCTGCGCGCATTAATAACTTGCCGAGTGGTGTGGTTGTGAGCGAGAGCGGTATGAGGTTTCGCTCACCATGCCACGATGCGTGGTCGTCAATAGTAGGTGGTGGTCTGCTGACTATAATAGACGTATCATGCCTTTTATGCGTGGCTGGTGTATTTTCCTCGTTTTAAGCACTTATTCACAATATGTACTGCTAAAATGATTTACATAAGTAATAAATGTAAACTATTCATTTTTATCCAACTAAATTACAAAATTCAAATTATGTATCCTGTACATTGAGTGTCCAGCACCGGAAATCGAAGGATTTTCTAGCACCATAAGAGAAGGGTTATGTACCAAAGATAGTTGTGTACCGTAAAGTAATGTGAAAGTTATGTACCGAAATTCATTAAGCTCGACTTTAAAATATACCAAAACCTAAAATGTACCATTTTGTGAGAATGACCTGTATGTGGTTTTATTTAGGTCAATTTTTAATTTCTGATTCCATGGGATCGGAAAATCTCAATTTCTTGTGTGTGGGAACCTTATAGGCCTTCCACACGACTGGTTTGCCCGATACTAAAAAAGCCATGTCGTCGAAAGGTTCGACCATCCGGTCGTCCTTTTCTAAAGTTGGTAAACTTGACTTTAGATGGTCGAACCTTTCGACGCCATTGCTTTTTTAGTATCTGGTAAACCAGTCGTGTGGAAGGCCTATTATGTGGGTTTCACTGTAACATTATTAAAAATATGTTGAGATATAAAATGTGATTTCATACAATGTCTGTTTCGCATCTGAATCCATTAACATCAGGCGTATTTTAGTTTTAGTCTGTGGGTAAATCTGTTACTATTATAATTAGTGTTATTATTTATCAAAAGCTTTTTTAATATCAAACTATGCAATATGAATGAAATATTATTTTAGCTCTATCTGACTTTATACTCCCTGGATATTAACAAAATGAGTTCTGATGTTGTGCAATTTTTACATAATTGTATTTTTTACACAATGATTATATTATTTATTTATTATAACTTGTCTAGCCATAGCGTTATGAGGATAGGAAATTATGAAAAAGTTATTACATTGTAGATTTTATATTTGAGATTGTAAATTTAAACAGGGTTTAAAACATTTTTTACTTCTTTTTATTGTTTTTTTTTTATTTAGCAGTAAAACTTAAATTTGTGATATTAAAATGTTTATTTTCACTTTATTTTAATTTAGGTGAAAACATCATTATAATTTAAAAGAAACATCTGTTTTCGCACATAATGTTTATATATATATATAGACTGGTGAATGCATTCAGTTTACAAAAGTTGAAATGCTCTACCAAATAAATTTTTTCATTGATCAGTTTATTATTTTGCACAAGGCCACTATTTTAACAAAAGCTGCTTATAGACTTAACACAATAAGATCAGACAGGCGTATGTGCAAAACCCTGCCCAGAAATTCTCCACGGTAGACACTTAATACGTATACCAAGTTATAGGCGGAGAATTGAAAACCTATTTATGTACAAAAAATATTTTTTTATCGTAGTGTCTAGTCTGACGTTCGGTTCTAATAAAACTATCATAATATTATGTTTGCATGGTGGATGGTCTGCTCATTGGAATTTTCAACTTAACTTATCGAACCATACGAACACACTGGTGAAGGATTAAAAATGTAATGAATATTCGATTTGCTGATTTGGTTTTAATGATTGAGAGGTATTTAATTTTTATTGCAGTGTCTATGTAGTAAAACTTGGCAAAAATAATATTGACATTTTTTCTAAACAGATTTTCAGTGCCAGATTTTTGTATTTATTGATATCTAGGCAAATATATTATTTGATGCAAGAAACCAATCCTCCCTATCACCAAGTCAGGCCTGGTATTTCAGTAAGTAATGGTATCACTCGGCTTATCTTGTCAGGGTTTCTAGCATAAATCAACTCAACGGACATAAAGATCTCTTTTAGCGAGCTTAAAGAGTAACTGAAATTTCGGGCCTCAGTGAACTATCTAAAAATAAAATATATCGGTTAGGTACTATTTATTTTTTTAAATAAAATTTTAATCCTATCTAAATTTTTATTTATTACAGAGGTTTTTTCATATTATAAGTTTGTTCTATATTTTATCTTTATGTTAATCCTTTCAAAGTCTTGCCTATTTTTAAATTAATTAGGTAATATGTATTAAAGTATCACATAAGTTTTCATGTAACAAAAAATACAACTGTATTATTGGAACTGTAACATCTCTATCAACAAGTGTATTATTGGAAAATAAAACTTTTGACATATTGGTTTGTGTTTTTAATAGTTCCACACTAACTAAAAACATAATTTTTTTTTCCAATAAATCTTTTTTACCTGAAAACACTTTGGAAGCCGTATTAAATCGTTTTTTTCATTTTAATAGGTATCTGCAATTATTTTTGATTATTAAAAAATCTGAAAACAATATAGGTAATAAATAAAAACAGGGACAATCAATCTGTGAAGTAATTACAAGCTATAGAAAAAAAGGTAATTTATCATAATAATTTGAAGGTAAACCATCCCAACAGCGTTTGCCCATGAAACAACACATTGTTAAAAAATATTTTATTGGTCTAGTTGTCACCCCGTTAAGATCTACTGTATTTCATATTTTATAAATGTTCCTGAAATCCTCCTCGCAAATACATTTCATTATTCAGGGTGGGCAGAATGCCGATTTGATAAATAATAGAGTAACATGACAGTGACAACTGAACAATAAAAGTGTACTTTGTCAATATATGTATGAATTAGCCCGCCAATTACAAACTTGTTCTTGAAGCATTACTTTATTATTGTCATTGTAAGGCCATCGCCCCTGTTAGTAAAATAAATGGCGGTTATAACTAAAGAGGTGTATTAAATTGTAAAAGTCAGAATGGCATACGATTGAATTGAATATGCCGCTTTAGTAGTAAGCTAACCATATCATGGTGTAGGTACTATGTGCCTACCTATCTACAGTAGTGTCGGATTAACAGCACATGTTACCGGTATATTGTCAACCCTGCAGCCTGCTTCTTCGCCTGACGTCAGTCTCTTCACCTTTGCAAAACAAAAATGTATATCAAAAGCATGTAGTAAACTATTTACAATAAATATTTGTTACGTTTTATATTGTGGTAGGTCTATAAGTGAAGATTTATAATATTTATACTCTTTAGTGTTTGAAAAGTGTAACGTGATATCAAAAGTGCACAATAATTGGATGATTGAGAGAAGTGACAGATCGAAAATGTTAAATCTGCAGTAGCGGGCGGTCGCCATCTTCGAGATGGGTTTTCTAGTTCTTGTCACAATTTGATTATTTAAAGTGTTCAATAATTAGCAAATTATTACTGTGAAGTTCCAATGTTAATGTGTAATCGATTCAAGTTACATTGGCGGCCTTAAGACGTCTGAAAGGTAAGATATTTTCTTCTAAACGGGACCATTCTCTGAACTTTTTATGTAGTACGATAGGAATTAATTTCAGTGTTCAATTTTTGTGTTCTATGTAATATTGTTAACACAAATATAACATAGGTATCATGATTTATGTGTGATTAGTATATGCGCATATTCTTTTCATGATTATGGTGGTGATTTCCATAAAAAAATCTTGATTTTTCTAACATTCCGTATCCGCATTAGAAAAGTTAGTGCCTGCTTATTGTTTGTTCAATTGACAAATTAAAATACATTCATCATTTTGCCCACTGCGAGTATTCCATTTCAATGCCCCGAATGATGATCATTATTTATTTATTAAGTTGGTCGCCTAGTAAATATATCCGGATAGTTATTTATCTTCCGAAGTTTACCCGTCAAGTGCATTAACGTTTGCTAAAATCTTATTATTGGCTCGAAGGATGTGGCAAGATTACCATATTTAGATACAACATTGAGCATTGTGATCGACGTATTTTTTACATCAAGTTTCTCATGAAAATAGTTAATGGTCAAGCGTTTATTAACAAAAGTATCTTAGGTTAGCTGCTAGCTCCGTTGTTGACATGTCACGACATTCATTTCTCTTGCTCGTGCGAATTACTGATCATCACTTTAATTTCGACAATATTTCTGTTTATCGTATTGTAAGTTACACGTCGCCAGATATAGATCCGATGTATTTGTATTGCATTAAACGAAACGCTGTTTTTTTTATGGAATAGCTTTACCTGCTCACAGCTCATAGCATTTAACGGCATTCAAATATGTCGTGTTGTGATTATACAATGGAGGAAGGGTGTATCCCAAGTTTACTTTACTCGATATAATATATTCATTCTATTTATGCATAGATAGATAAAATTATCTTTTAGGTAGGTACTTAGTTTTTGTTATTACATTATTTTCATTACGTGACGTTGCATAGACTTTACCATCGGTAAAATACTAACTCACCGTTTGACTCGATCCTTGTTTCCCTTTGTCTCAATACCTATACAATTTCTATAAATTCAGATACTTTGTTAAATCTTGTAAAATTGTCAAATCTTGCAAAGGGTGCATATGGAAGGAACCGTAAATATAACCTACAAACCTGAATTTTACTAGAGGCCGTTCTATATTTTTGTCTAGTTCACAGCTGCACCGAAAAAATGGGTATAAATTGTAAATTTCAGTAGATTATCCGTTTACCCTTCGGTAATATTTGAAGGGGACGAATCCATCATCATGCTTTTTGCTGGCCGCACCGTTCTCAATTCGAAGTCAAACAAGCATGCCTTCACTTTGTTCACATCCGCCGCTCACAGTCCGGGAGCCGGAAACATCAGGATAAGATGTGGACAACAAACAAATACGTACACACTAAATTAATCCTCGTAACTACATACCATAAGAATATTTTTCAAATAATATAAATAAAATATATGCCAAATATTTAAATTGCAGCCTTGTTGTTGTGATCAGGAGGTCTGTTATGGTTCTTTTTAAGGAAAATTCCTTTTCCTTAGGCTAGACATTTTGTTTACCAGCGATTCCGATTACATGTCAATGACAATACATTTTTTAAGGAGTTTGTGGTTCAATTACCACAGTATTTAAAAAAATATAAGTTTATCATATATGTAGTTTTACTTACTTTACACGTGTAGTTTACTATAATTTTTAGAATTTAAATCACTTTTATCTAACATTTCTGGCTGTTGGCATAGGTACATCGCAATTTCGTTAATTCGGTTAATTTATAATGGCATTATTAGGCGACAAATGACTCACTATAAATGTTTAAAATCAGTACTTAGATGATATTGAGTTTTTTGTTGTTAAAACTACGCAAATATCGATATTTTTAAATGTCATGTTTTCATATCGTTCGTTGAATGGCAGCTGTCATCCGAGAGAACCGGAACCGCAGTTAAGCAATAAGTATTTAAGCCTAAGGAATAGGAATTTTCCTTAAAAGGAACCAGAATAGGCCTCAAGATCACACACTGATCACACCATCCACAATCAGAATTATGTTTTTTTGGTTAATAAATTGATGATAAAGGGTAATTCTGAATAATTAATTTAAGATAACATTCTCCAGGTCAACGGTTGCCAGTGGGTATTTGCCGGATCCTGATTCGGTTCGTAGTTCTTATGAAGTTGTCTATTTCTGTTCACCGATACAATGTTATCCACCAATGTCAGGATTGCAAGCTTTCCACAAGTTCCCATTCTAGATTGCTCTTCTTTCGGTGTCCGAATTTAATCAAAGCTTTTCTTGGAGTGAGCGTGAGTTTTCTGTCGCTGAATCACTTTTTCCAGTGAACGGAACCCTTCATTGGTATATAAGAAAGTTTATTTATTTTCTGTCATCTTTCATCGCGATAAACTATTATTACAGTTTTTTTAAACAGTTCAGCCCAATTCACTTTTTAAAATAATTTATGCAGAATAAATAGTACATAATTTATTGTTTTATCAAAAGAAAGATATCGTTTTTGAGTATTTTCCTTTTTTGTGAAGATAATATTGCTAGGGTGGAACTTTTATTTTGATTTAACATTTTTATGTAATAATTATTTTCTTCTGAATGCAACTACTTTACGATATTTGTAATTAGGTTGTCGTCAATATTATTAATTAACTGGTAAATATCAAAGTTTTTTTGTAACATTCTTTTCCCAAACAATGGCACCGAAAATTCATAGCTAATCATTTGTTTGCTGCTACAAAGTCTATTATAATAATGAAGAGCGCATCAACTGTTGATACACCAAAGCAATCACGCCGGTAGTGAGTATTCCCACGCTCTCTCTAGCTCTGGTGTAATTAGGTATCTGCCGATCCTCCGCCAACTCTGCATAGCGGTCTGGAGGTGAAGATGATCAGATCATTCTTCTTTCGATATTTACATAGGTACGTAAATACCAAAAGTAAATAACTTAATGATCTAGATCGCTATGTGGCATAATTTCTTTCATATTGTCTTTTTCACTTTTTTTAAATGTAAATACCGCACAAGAGTCCCAATTTACCCGGAGCTATGGCATCCCCAATCGGGGTATGTTGTGATGCTAGAGGGAATGGAGATGGCAAGAAGTTGGTGAAGAGGAATGTTGCCTCGAATTATTATTTTTGCTCTATGATTTGACTACCCGGTCGCTTCTACCCGGCTACTCCCGAATTTCAACACTTATTGAACAATTGAAAAGGAGTATTCAATCGATCGAGAGTTTTTACTCCCTCTGCCCTTTCAGATTTTCCTATAATATTTTTTCGAAGGAGAAGTCTGTTATTAAATGTGGCTTGTGTGCACACTCCATTTATGAACTTACCAATCTAAAAACCATCATTAACCGTCTCTACGTATTGCCAAAGTTAAGTGCTCCCGTAATTTGGGATTGGTTTTTCAAACATGTTTTTGTTTTAATATTTATTTGTTCAAATTAGGCCTGAGCCTAATATATTCCTAACAGGTAGACATATTATAGTACCGCCAGATGTCGGATGTATCGATTCTGGCTCCGTAGATATTAGCGTTCTAACCGTTCCGAGTGTAGAAGCGATATTTACTGAATACGTGATATCTGAAGAGGTATGTGGAATAAGTACGCAAGGTAGGAAGAAAGGTGATGCATGGTGGGATGATGAGATTAAAGCACTGGTCTCAAAGAAGAAGAAAGCGTGGTTGTCTGATAGCGACTGGCAGTGTTTCTAGCGAAGAGAGGAATAGAGCGAAAGAAGTTTACAAGGGATGCAAGAAAAGAGTACGTGCTGGAGTGAAAGAACGAAAGAAACACCTGGAAGAGGAAGAGGAGATCAAAATGACAAACCACTTCCAAGAAAACATTAAACTGTTTTGGTAGGAGGTCAAAAGGTCTCGGAATGGTCCAGAAAGCGGATGTGTGAAAGTGGTCAAATCGAAAGATGGAAAAATGTTGACGAATGAGAATGAAATAAAAGAGAGATGGATGAAATACTTACAAGCGGTCTTTGATAGCAACCCGAGTGATGGTAATTCCAGTGGCGAGGTATCAATGAGAATGGGGTGTATGGTAGGATATTGATTGAAAGGGTACAAATGAAAACAAAGGATAAAATATGCGCTGTGCAAGGTGCATTTATGAGTGGAAGGGGGTGCATGGATCAAATTTTCTCATTGCATGTGCTCACTGAAGAGTTTCTTTAAAAAAAAAAACAGAAGCTTTTCTGTGCTCTGTAGATCTACAAAAAGCATACGACCGAGTTGACAGAAAAAAAGTTATGGAAGGTGTTGTCGAAGTATGGAGTGAATACGAATCTTATACAGGCAATCCTATCTGTGTACGAGGGAAGCGTTGCATGTGTTAGGGCAAACGGTGATTTTACAGGGTGGTTTGACATCACAAAAGGTGTTAAGCAAGGGTGCATAATGTCACCGTGGTTATTCAATCTATACATGGATAATTGTATGCAAGAGTTGAAAGAGGTGGGCTTGGGCGTGAAAATGAGTAATCTGCAAGTATGTTGCCTGTTGTATGCTGATGATGCTGTGCTAACCTCAAAACAGGATGAACGAAGTATGTATGAAGACTGAGCTAATGATGGATGTAAGTAAGTCTAAAGTCATGGTGTTTGAAAGAGAGAGTGCGAAAACAGTGTGCAATATAGTTGTGAATAACGAATACTTAGAGCAGGTCGAGGAGTTTGTGTATTTGGGAAGTATGTTTACGAGAGATGGAAAGACTGATAGGGATATTGAAAGAAGGGTGAATGCAGGAAACTCCATTGACGGGGGACTGAACGCGGTTGGCGCAAACAAAAAGTTGTCCAAAGAAGCGAAACTAGCAATCCACAATGGAGTGCTGATACCAACCCTGATGTATGGCAGTGAGGCATGGAACTAACTGGCAGAGGAAGGATGAAAGTAGACTGAATGCTGTAGAAATGAGATCTCTGAGACGAATGTGTGGTAAAACCATGTATGATTGTGAGAAAAATATTGAGATTCGTAAAGAATGCAAGGCTGATGTATGCGTAATGAGCAAGATTAAGAAAGGGACGCTTAGATGGTTCGGTCATGTAGAGCGAATGAATGAAGAAAGGAGTGTAAGGAGAATATATGACGCGAATGTGAATGGAAGAAGAAGACGGGGCACGATGAAGTTAATCAAATACTTGAGTCGGGCAATGTCAGAAGTCGGAATAACAGAAGAGAATGTATGAGGCGATGTATGAATGTGAATGAAGCAAGAAGTGTGTGCCAAGATCGAGTTGTTTGGCAGTCCGTCCTCTCTGCCTACCCCTGCGGGGAAACGGCGTGATGGTTAGTTAGTTGATATCGATATTTAGTAAATAACAGAAGATAATGTATGAAGCAAGAAGTGTATGCCAATATCGAGTTGTTGGGCGGTCCGTCCTCGCTGCCCCCATTTCCGCAGTGGTGGAAACGGCGTGATACTTCGTTATATTTACGGACGTTCTTCCCAACCTTACTGAGCAACTGCTGAGCCGAAATTTTGCCTCAGCACTGTTCAAATGCACAAATTCACCTTTCCCAACGAAATTCTCAGTCAAATTTACGATAATCTTAAGGTATCGATTTTTGTGGATTAAAGTTCTCTTCAGTAAAAGACTAGTTGTAAAAAGTGTCAACAGAGTGTAAAATGACAGCGCAAACATCAAATGTCATAATATCGATGGTCAAACGTCATTCGTTTCGCGAACTATTTTTTGTACCTATTGTGTATTGACAATTTGGAATATGGACAGCGAATATGAAGACAGCGACGATGAAGATATTATTGATATAATTCAAATTTCAAATAGTGGAATGGGCGGAAGTAATGGACGGTAATATCGGGCTACACAGGCGGCGACAGGATGTAGATGTCGATTACATCGAAATATTAAATGAAAATGGAAGATGTGATTAAATCCACAATCTTCATTTTCTCGTTTTGGGTGAAATTCTTTCCACGTTTTTGCGTGTTGTCCGTGTGTGATTGAAAGAACGCACGAAAGACAAACGTCAAAAATGTCTACTTTCGACTTCGCCGCATTAGCAAAAGTCAAGCTAACACTTTATTTTTAACATATACGTTTTTAAATATAAAATGTTGGTGTTTGTATTACAATATTTAAGACAAAGAATATGTATTCATAATAAATAGAAAATTAACTCGTCTATGTTAATTTAACATTGAAAGTTCTTACTTTGATGTCATTTTATTGACTATGAACGTGGGGGGTACAATTATATTTTCCATAGAAGTGGGCGAGTCCTTCATAGACAATTTAGGAGGTTCAAAGATAAAAAAATGTTTGAAGACAGTCAAATAGAGCGAATACTTAACAAAACACTTGGCTGGTCGGCGGCTCGGATTGATCATTCGAAAAGTTGGGGAGAACGGCTGTTAGTACTGGCGTTACTGATCGTTCTCGACATATTCGATACAGTATCATTTCAAGTGTCCATCGTCATCTGATATTAACAGATCTTTGGTACCTATCCCTATCGGTTTCGCTATATCCTCTGAGATTGTTAGGTACATTATATTATATTGGTATTATTTTTAACTGATTATGGGAATCTTTGGGAAATTTTGAGAAAATAAACAAACCCGTTTTTGGTCATTAATCTATGATAATAAAAAATAACAATTAGATGATTTGTAGGATGCCGATTTAGTAAAAAAAATCACCTGTAGTGTGTTATTTTTCTTTCTGAAAAAAAACACGTTTTCAGTTTAACACTACTAAACTACATTTAATAGGAGTGTCGGGAGAATTTATGACGCCACAATAAATGATAGAAGAAGTCGGGAATGGGGTGGACGTGAATGTAGACCATTGTATTGAAAATTTATTTTGAAATATTCGTCGCGCCAATAGACAAGACGCCACTTTCGTTCGTTTGCTTAAGGATACTTCCAGCAAGTCTGTATAAGCTTCAAAATTGCAATTTTCTTGATCCCAAATCTCACTAGTCTGATTTGAGAAAATTTCTAGCGCTATCTCTTTTTATAAGTACCACCCGCTGGCCGCTGCTGAAGAATGTCAGTGTTTGGATCCGATGTCATGCTAATATCTGGGAACGGTGAAAATAGCGTACTACCACCAGACTAATATATCAGCATTAGGTAATATCGAAAAAGAACTGGTACGACTCAAGCCTAGTTCTTATTTTTGTGTTTCAAGTATCTTAATCATTTTAATGCAATGGCATTTTTAGAAAATAGATGCAACGTTCATTTATTAGGATATCAAAGTAAATTTTTTTGTATGCCGAAATTTTGTTAAATTCATTCATAAGAGTAACTATTTTGCTTCTTCTCCGACCATCATAAAATGAATATTTCCTTCCATTGCTTTATAATCATTAATCATCATCGTCTTGGCCGTGAATAGTAATATTCCACAAGATGATTCTGCAAACCTCCTGGCCCAGCCGCCTGACGTCCAGGAAACCTTTTTAGACTGAAGGCGAAAGACTCCTTCTATAACGATACTTCCCAGAAGAGTCATGGCGAACTCAGTGGCAGACCTCGGACGTGAAAAACAAGCCTTGTTGGAGACCCTACTATTAAATTGCCAGGGTTCTCTCCCTCGGAAGACGTGAACCTCTTGAAACCCCATCCGGCGCGGTCAGAGCCGTTCTGCGTGTATGATGCATAAATGAGACCTAAATTCCGAACTTTGTGAATGTGGACATACTCAAACAACAGAACACATCGTAGAAGAATGTCCCCTTCATTAGTTTCCCTATGATACATCTGTGCTGAACCAAGCGACTCCCGATGCCGTTGATTGACTGAATAACCTCAGCATCTCACTATGACCTTGCCTCAGTTGTTTTCTATTCAGTAAGTATGTTTTTTGGTCTTCCTGGACGACTTAGGACGACGTTGGGCTTAATTTGGTATCATTTGACGATTTATAACGTTTTTTGACATTTTTTTACCGTTTTGGACGACTTAGGACGATTTTGATGTAGCGTCACACCTATTAGAAAACAAACTCTCCTCCACTATACGAAGAAGATGATCATCGTCCACAATTTTTAACGTTCTCCTTCTGAAATTCTAGTGAAATGCATGCCTGCGATAGTACAAATTTTTAATTGATTTGATCCTCCCAAATTTATAGAATAGTCCAGTCCTTCATTATTCAAGGCCCTAACCATCTTTCGTTAAATTTCGAAGCAATTATTTCATAAAAGCAACAATTTCTTCGGATTTCTTTAGACAGTGGCAGAACTTGCTTTTATGGTAGGAGCCTCGAATCGTTTCTAGCTGCAGTTTCAGTGTTTATTTTCAAATAAAATTTTATAAAAACCGTAGGATTGTCTACTCAATCAAAAGAATTGATTGATTTTGTCATCCTTTTGGCACGATTTAACTTTTTTTAATAAATGTAACACCGACCTAATTTTTAAATTAACGGATTTTGGTATCCACAAAATCTACACTAGTCAGACAATTTTGAATATGTTGATCTGTAGCAAGGCCATTTTTTCTGCCCCTTCCGTTTTACCACAGAATGATGATATCTGGCGAATCATTCGATACCTGAAAAAT
The DNA here is from genome assembly GCA_022606495.2 of Halesus radiatus. Taxonomy (NCBI): domain Eukaryota; kingdom Metazoa; phylum Arthropoda; class Insecta; order Trichoptera; family Limnephilidae; genus Halesus; species Halesus radiatus. The sequence goes on from JAHDVE020000925.1 coordinate 280,439, forward strand.
TAAGTTAAAAGTAAATAATCTATTCAGTTATTTGAATAATAAAATTGGATAATTTATGGCGCGGTTTTTGTGAAATACCATCTTTGGGGCGCTACAATTATTAATGTACTAGCGCAGACTCGTCAAAAATCATTTACGTTAAGGGTATAGAATTTTTAATAATAATTCAATTAAGTTTATATATTAAAATTTTGAATTAAAAAAAAATATGTTCCACGGCCGAGAATTGAATACCTATCATTTGGTTGGAAAGCAACTATGCTGACCCTTACACAACCAACATTGTAAGAACGGCAGCATAAATTCATTATATGTAGTGAAAATAAGAATAATTTAATTTTAATTTTTGAATGTTACGTACATCACATCCGAAATTATAGTTTTTAATAATAGGCTCTATCTTATTTATTATGACTATTGAAAACCTATTTCAATCATTTATTGTGCTAAATGTATTTGTTTTCCTTGTAGATTTCGATGGGGAACTGGCAAGTGCCGAAGGCATGACGGAGAGGCATTTTTCCGGTGGAGGTAAGTTTCCTTTATTATTATTTATAAACTTTCTCTTTATTTCCAACCTAGTTTCCAGTCTATACAATGAGCTAAAACGTAAACATAACAAAAAATCTTCAGTATTATTATATTATTCGCCATAGGTCATGTTAATGATATAATTATACAATAGTAAACAAGTATAAAAATACATTATCAACCTGTCAATTATAAAACATTTGATGGTGCATTGTTTATCATGTTGTTTCTTTTGTGATGGTACCTAATTGAACCAATCTACAATCAGTCATATTTTTTTAACTCGTAGTATAACTTTTTGGTATTTTATCCAGATACTGCAAATTATTTACTATCCGATTGAGATGGGGTTCTATTTGAAATAATGTCAGTTATTATTTTTGAAATGGTAATGAAAGCAAACCTACAAATTCATTTAAAATAAAAATAAATTAATCTGTTAAAATTTGTGTAGTAGTATATATAATTAGTGCAGATGTAATTAATATATTATGATGAATGGTGGGTGAACCCTTTTGCGGTGTGTTTAATAGCTGAAGCCCTATTTTGAAATTAGCCCTATATTCGGAGATCTAACATTGATCTGCAATTAATTTCTTCCACATGTAATGCTGAAAATGATCTAACATTCGCTTCGGCAAAAATCCATAATGTTTTCTATTTCCCTACTGAGATCATCAAAGATTTTTGTTCAGCGAAATAACCCTCCTTAAAATTTTCTGCCAAATTATTATTTTTTATTTCTTCAGCACCTATTGCGAAGTCAGTTGAAATTCCCATTTAAAGAGAAATAACTCTAATTTACTCTTACGCATCCACGACAATCGAACCCTCAGCCTCCGAATCCAATATCAGTAACCTTTCTGCTCCACAGAGGTTGTTCTTTAGGCTCATTAGTTATTTAATATTTTGCAAATTAAATTTCTTAGAATTGTGGGGCTAAATAAAGAATTCGGATATAGGAACGTGTAACGTGTAGCGTGTAGCGTGTAGTACAGAATGTTGTTGAATAATAGACGAGGGCTTGGAATTATTTGCGCCTCCAGGTTGAGTTGCTTTCGAGTCCGCTGGAATTGTTTCTCCGGATCCTCATTGCATATTTATTTTAGGGAAAATTCCTCCTGAAAATTTAAGTAGCGCTCTTCCATATTGTGGATGGTGGGTGGGTTGCTCAATGCGAATATAATTTTCTTGTGTTTAATAATTTTAGGCGTTTTAACGTTGCTCTTTTTATTTTATGGATATTTATCGGTATATTTTCCAATATTGTTTTTTTTATTTAAATTTTTATTAGGGTAAACGAGACGTAATACGCGCACACAGATAGTGCTAATTTTATTATTTTAGAAAAAAGCGCTCTTAGCACGTAATGCTTTAAAATATTGAGATGAATTGCTTGTTGGCGGGTATACGGAATATGAAATTGAATTATTTGTTTTTGAACGTTTAAATGCCGTATATTGTTGTAACACTAACTAAAATGTACAGTATTTTTATACATTTCTTGAAGGATTCGAGCTTCAAACTTGTAATAACCATTTATTCCATTTCGTATTCCGTTGTTCACCCGCCAAGAAACAATTCATTTCAATATTTAAAAACATAACCCGTTAGTGCCCCAGTTAATTGACAACCTTACATACTTGAAAACAACCCCCAATTTTGGTGAATTTACACATTGGTCTTGTACCTACATAGTCCGAAGTTACAGGCATAACCAATTTGAAATTATTTCAGTAATCGAAATATTTTGTATTCAAAATACATTCCGAACATATCGCCATTCAAATAAATAATCGTTTCCTAAATAATACCCACCGATTGACAATTTCCCGAGACGGTGTGATGCAAACAGTACAGACCTTGAAGGAATGTATATATTTCCTCCAAGGTACGTAACGCGTTGGGTTCCCACCCAGGCGTCGTGTGTTCAATTCCTTGACTGGCTAAGTCCTCCATCACCACACAAGCAACGTTTCCGTCTAGTTCATGGTAGTGATTTTCAAATATTGTCAGGTGATTCGTAACCCGGTTTCTTTAAAAAAAGTGCAAACATGATGAAAACCAAAGTTTTTTTTTAAATATTAAAAAAGACACCCGGGTAACTCAGCCTTTTTTTAAAAATAAGGTAATTAATGTGGTGATAATAAGTGTTTTTTTCCTAAAAGTAATTTTATTTGTGAACTTCCCGAGCGGTGGAACAATATTGTAAGATTTTATCTATCTTATGCGGTTTTAGTTGATAGCACTGTGATCTAATTCTCATAATATCATAAGGTTAATTTATTTTTAGATACTTACGTCCTTTTATATTTCACTAATTCACTACCACAGGTTGTTATTGTTTTTACCAGAGAAGTCAGCCGAAAACCTAGTATTATATTATTTGTGTTATTCATTATTAATTATTCTATTATCTTTATAATGTTGGTGTGTTTCATTAGGCACGTACGTTCGTATTTTATTATACATGTCCTCCCTTGTGGATATTTTATTTCTTCATCAATATTTTTATAAATAGTTCACAAAAAGCAGCTTATAAAATATCTTTTTGAAAAAACCTATTACAGACTTCCTCGTTATAACTTGATTTCGGATACCCGTATATTAAACATTCAAGCTTTAAGTGAGTATTAAGTACGCAGTGTAAATGATTATAACAAGAACAATGTTGTTTGGTTACAATTTTTTTAATGCACATTATTTAATGTTATCCAAATTACAATTGACGATATCCACATCAGATAGCGCAATATTATAGGCAGTGGCGGCTCGTGACTTTTGAGTGAGCTAGAGTGCTAAGATTGAAAAATACGACGTTATTGATTTTGTTGAAGCCGAAAATGATATTTATTTTTATTCAAATTTCAATTTTTGTATGCATTTCACGAGCCGCCACTGATTATAGGTATAACGCAATCTCTTGTGAGGCAAGCAAATGAATTTGGTTTGAATTTGTGTATGTATAAATTCGATCCATACACAAATTACGTCTAATTACATATTTCATTATATATGACGTGGTAGGTACTAGGTACACAGTCAGCGTCATCACAATATAATGTCATGTGGTCACTCATCAACCTTAATAATAATAATCTTTTACGCAGATACGTAATTCCCATGACCGCTTTTCGATTTCTATGACACATCCGCATGGTATTTTTTCTGTGTTCATTTGTGCCCCTCGTGCCACCATAATCATACCAATCCTCCCAAGGGCTTAGCGGCATCCCAGCAGTCCCGGCCTAATAGGGTCCAACGCCCGGACATTCCAAATGAACGAAATATATCAATTATATTAGTGAGAAAAATACGCTGTATCTCAACCTGTGGCGCTTACTCTGTACTAGCGTGATTTTTAAGTGGCTTAGATGTATGTTACAAAAGAAGTATACTTTTTTTATTATTTAAAAACACAGAATATCCGTAGCAATTTATATACATACTTGCAAAATAAGCATAGCACTAAAACGGGTAAAGAAGAGTACTTCAAGTAGTAATTTGCCAACATAATATTAGGAATTTTTATTTGGGAACAATAATAAACTTTAATCACCTCCGTTGGGTGCAACGAGCAAAACGCTAGTTTATATAAACGTCCGGTATTACATCGATGTTATCTGTACCACGTGGTCAAATCCACCTCACCACGGGCAAACAACAAAATGTGTTTCGGGATTAATCGTAGTACCTATACTGATGTCATTTTTATTATGTGAATTATGGATGACGAAATGAATCAGGTGACCAATTTCTGCACTCTCATTGGTCGAAATGAATTTGATCACTTTTGAAACTAAGGTAGGGTGGACAGATGTATCCGATAAATATCAAAAAGTGATATTTTTTCTAAAATGAAAGTTTAAATTAGGGTGAGAAGTATATCTCTAGAGCTGCTGTTGCCACCTGTGAGCAGTTAATGTATGTTGTATATCTTGTCAGGGTTTCTAGCATAGAGCGACTGGACGAACGTAAATATCTCTGATAGCGAGCTTATCTCCTTTCGGACGAATCCCGCGTACTGCGCTGTAAGCATATTTCGTCGGAATGGTTGGGTTGCTACGGGACAGATTTCGGCCTGTTTAAGTAAATAAATATTCTTACTCGTAAGATAATTTTAATAAGCCTATATTTGGCATTCGACGCGTTGCATTTATTTACCTGCCCGAGCAGTTGTACTATTTTATTATCGCATAATAATAATTATAAATCGCAGTGTTACATAAGTCTGTTTAGTGTATTCTAGTGATTTCTTAAGGTGATTTTTCACGTGAACGGCGCTATACAAATTATCCAATTATTATTACTTAAGTTATTTTGTTTGTGGAAAGACCATACCCACATTCTCTAGAATATATCCATACCTTAGTCCAATATGGAAATAACTCAACATTTCTGGGTTTAGAGTTAATGACGAAAAATGGTAAAGAAACTCTCCCTTCTCATATTTCAATTAAAAAAATTAGTCTTATTCGTCCTAATTATGTAGTCAGATAATTCTTTATGGAATTATAATGAAATCAGCAAATTCTTAGTTCAATGGAGAAACATGTCAAATGTTTCTGTTTGGAACTTAGTAAATGTAACCATTTTACACCTATGATATAATAGGTTGATAAATTACTTACATGTTGCATCTATTGTTATGTTATCGGTGGATAAAATAAATTTACATCGGAGCTATGTCTTTATGAAAAATGTTCAAATCCAGTTTTCCCAAAATGAGGTATTTTGAGTTAGTTCCCTATTGAACTAAGGTATCGATATGAACACGAAGACAGCTATAATAATTTTCTATTTTATGAAAGTGATCAGGGTGTGTTGATTTTCAACTAAGAAGAATTCGGATTTGAATGAATATTTATTTACCTCGTCTACTTATATAGTATATTAACTGTTTATGCTGACACCAAGTACGATGGGTTTCATTTTATTAATAATATTGGTATATCATATAATATATGTAGTTTCTTATATCTAATTTAGGTTTTATTTATTATTAACCATTACCCCATTTATTCGTCCCATGGAAAAAATCAGTCATTTGACCTAGTATTAATACTATTCCAAATTAACGTGGGAAAAACACATGAACGAAAAAATAAAATCAGCTAATAAGGCAATAGCCGCTCTATACCCCGTGCTAGGTAGAAATAGTCGATTATCAAGAGATAATAAATTACTCCTATATAAGACGACCATAAGGACGGGCTTTCTTTACGCTGCTCCCATTTGGGGATATGCAGCTCACCAACGCATTAAAAAACTACAAACCCTGCAAAACAAAGCCATTCGATTAGCATTGGATGTGCGTAAGTGGATTGGGGTTAACACTCACAGTGACACAAACATTCCTCTGATAAAGGATCTTATAGTAGTAACACATTCTGAAAAGTTTTATACCGGTCTACTCGGTCATGAAAACTCGTAAATAAACACACAACGAGAATGAAATATTTAAATTCAAGAACCTTAAATCAATACTCCGTAAGTAGTAAAATCCTGCTCCTAAAGTTTCAATATTGTTATTAAGTTCATCCACTCAACAAAAA